>CM034361.1:80556587-80728011 GCA_019925275.1 Mytilus edulis | reverse complement strand
TATACAAAACACACCAGCAAAACATGAAAGATGAGACAAACAAATTGACGGGATGTATAAGTACCGAGCCACGTTAAATGGATATCACATAAAACAATTCAACAGTAAAAGTAATATTAATAATAGAACAAAGACAAATGAAAGAACAATATAACTCGTTGTAAAGATGATAAACAAACAACATCAGTACGCAGAATTTAATCATCAAGACCATCATGTATTAGTTGTGAGTTGATACGGAATATTTATCAACCAGGTCTTGGTACCTTCCGATGAACTTTTTAGAAAAAGGACGAGACGTTCTTTGAAATACCCCTGGTTCATCAACTTTCTACTCAGACACTGATGACGTTTTACAAAGTCTGAGTAGGAGCTGCAAGCTCTTGAATATCGAATAAGTTGGGAAATATATATCCCATATGCAGGTGAAGTTGGTATATTGCTACTAAGGTAGGGGGAATTTATAATTTAACATTAAAATCGTCTCGTTTGTCATAGATTCTGGTACTGAGATGACTGTGTAAGTCAAATTCGAGATACAAGTCTAAAAATGAGACGGTGGAAGCCGTGTCTGTTGTTTCTTAAATTTTTAGTTCTGGGGGATATATTAATGGAACCCAATCAGAAAAGTTCGGATTGTTTATGGAAAGAACATCATCAATTTTATCCTAGATTAACATAAGCATAGTTTATTGAGTCAAATTTTAGATTTGTTTTTTTCTAGATTTAAATTTGTGTCCGAACTAAAAAGTTGGGTATCGTATTCAGCCGTCAAAAGTTACTATTATGCGTCAAGCATTTGAAGAAAAAATAAAGAGATTAAATTATGTCGTTATTTTCTTTTAACACTAATCATTTCATTCATTTGTTATGCTATATCAGCATTGTACTATGGTAAATTTGTGTATTCTTGTCATAAATATTTGCTAATATGCTTGGTGTATATGCCATTCTTTGCTTCTGTGTTACATATTGGTTTGTTTGTTTAGTAATTAAGATTACAAAACAATGTTGACTGCTGTACACGTAGCACATAGACAAATATACGTATACTTGCTGGATTCGAAAATATATCGCAATTTATAATAATAATTGCGTCCCCTCTGGTTACATCAACGATAAAAAAAAAACCAAAACGTTGCAGGCTTACAATTTTTAATCCTGCCAATTATTCCTGCAAAGTTACGGGCGACGCGTTTAACGCGTTTAAAAATTGCTAGCAAAGAGCTGCTTTAAAATAATAATAGTGTTTTGAAAATAAAAATTATTAATTTGTGTAACTCAAGTGACTTTCCATTTCATTCTGGTCTTGTTCGAAGCAAGAAATATAGTAGGTATTATGTATCGCAGACTCTTTTTAACGTATTAGTTTAAACATATTAAAGACTTGCAGCAATTTGGATCTTGACATGTCGGAACTGTACACACCTGTGTTTTTAAGACATTTTGTTGACCTCTCGATTTTGTTTTGATTTAGTTGATGGACTTTTGTTTCATTGTATTACCCACAAAACTTGTTGTCTCCCCTTTAAACAGCTTTAATTCCATATTTGTACTTATAATTAAACTCATCAATATGCTTGATTTCTTTATTGACAACATACGTGTTACGTTTGGAGGACATGTTTTTGAACTGATTGTTGGCAGTCCCATGGCAACTAACTGTGCCCAACTTCTTATCGATTTGTTCCTATATCAATTTTGGACTTACTTTTGTACAGACATTTCATAGAAAGTAAGATAAGAAGTTAGCATTATCCTTTATCTTAAATATGTTATATAGATGCTGTTCTATCAAAAATAAGTTCATAAATTGATGACAATGTTTAACGCATATATCCTATCGAACTAGAGATATATATATCCTTATATCCTGACTTACATATAGAAAGTGACAATGAGGGTCTGTTGAAAACAAAATGTGATTTATTTTTATATCTATGTAGCAACATTCCAGTAGCGCCTGCATATGGAGTAAAAATTTCCCAATTGATACGATATTCACATGTTTGACTTTCCTATTTTGATTTCCTTGATAGATAGTTCTCGCAAGTAGGCTATATAAACAAGAGTTGTAAATGGTGAATTTGAAATCATTCTTTAGTACATTTTTTCGGACTAAATCAATCAATCAATCAATAACATGTGATATTTAACTAGTGGTCTATAAAAAGGGTCCGCTTTTCAATAATGCTTGTATTAAAACATGTAAAAAACCTACGTCCATTGGTCTATACAAAAACTAATACCAATAATAACAACTTGTTAGGTTTAAATGTGTTCTATTAATTTATTTCAATTTGTTGACATGTCTCTTATTGATAAAGGTAAGCTTTTTGTGTTAAAATGTGTGTAATAAGAGAATCAAATCGTAATAGGCAGTTGGACTATTCAGTAACCTTACTTTAGACAATTTTTTATGTTCGTCATTACACACCTTTGTAAATCAACGAGTAGTTCGCGGTGAAACATGCCGACATTTAACAATACATGCATAGTTTCTGTAAATATTAACATCTTTCCAATTTGTGCACTTTCGCGTCACAATGCTTATGATATTACATCACAGTAAGAACTCGTTACCTTCATGCACGAACAATTCCATTGTTCATGGCATAATTTACTCTAATAAGTTATCCCTTTATTGAAACTATAACTGATTTCTGAACTTATATATGTCTAGGTTGAAAAATTTAACCGAGAAAAAAAAGTGTGGTTCTTGTTAATCAGTTGGAATAATGAGGGTAAGAATGACAATTACCGTCAGTCGTCAAACGCTTAATTGTGGCTTCCGTTAGCGTCAAGTTGATTAAAATTTTACGGTGATTCGTTAAAGTATACTTATTGTGACTCGTCAGAGGTCTCGAATAATTATCGTTACCGTTTTTTTTTTTTTTTTAAATTAACGTGATTAGAAAAAAATATTTGAATTTTTTATCGTCTAAAACATGTTTATCTAAAAGAAAGTGAACATTTAATCTTGGTGTACTAACAATTACCGTTTACGTCATTTGGACATAATTGTTACCGTTAATCGTCATGACGATACTCCAATAACAACCCTAAAAAAAACGAAACAGTCTTGCCAATTGATTGTCATCCTGTCTTCGATTTGCAGATTAAAGTGAAATACTAGACCGAATGTGTAGTGCTTTTCTACAATTAAGATTGCTATTTTTATTTATAATCTACCTAAAGTCAGTACTATATATTTAAAAATAGGAGGACTCTAGTTGCAACTTTAACAAACACATTTATCATGTTTATTAGCATCTGCATCAAAAGCAAACATATTATAAAGGCAAACATATTTTAAAGGAAAAATAGTTCAGATTTAGTTCAAACCATACAACTTAAAAGACTATCTTAAATAGTTTTGCGTTTAAAATATCATTATCTATACATATGAGTCACGTGATGTCGATTGTTTCCGGTTATACGAGTTCAATCATGTGACGACTTACTTCCTGGTGACAAACATATTCGTTGAAAGGTAAACAGTTATTATTTTCAACTTATTTTGATAATCTTTTAATGTTGCTAATATAACTAATAACAGGAGGAATTACAGAACATTTATAAATTTTAAACTAAGGTTAATCCTGATATCTATGATGAGTTTATTATCAATGTATTCACCATTGACACCAAAGATACCAGGTTTTATAATTTTGTACGTATGATAAGCGTTTCGTTTACATATAACTACTCATGAATGATGTTGGTGTACTGACCAAATAAAACGGACGTATAACGACTGTCTAACTGGATATGCAACGCAGGAGAAACGGAAACATACCGGACAGAACGGATGTCGAACGTACATTCAACGGACACGTTCCACATTAAAAGTACACCTAACGCATGTAACGGTAGCGTACCGAATAAAACAGATAAACAAGAATAGCGTAAAATTAATGGCGGCAATAACAATAATATATGTAAATTACATACTCGTGATCTTAAAATACCACCAAAGAGTAGCAGGGGTAGAAAAGGAAAAGGGAAGAAAAGTCAGATTCCTCATGTATAATAACCATTCATGACACTCAAGAAATCTGACATACTAATAATTGGCATTTGTGACGCGAAGTTTTCAATTGGTATTTTGTCGTTTTACATTCAGTACGTATCCGTTTTATCTGTTATACGTCCAGAAGACATCCGTTTGTGAATTTGTCTACCGGACCTCCAACGAATGTATAACGCACAAGAAACGGATACAAACCGGAACTAGATCGGATGATTACCGTAAGAAAAGGACGACTACCGGACTTTCAATGGACACTTTATAAAAAAAAAAGTTATCAGTTCAGCGTCCGTTCGTGCTATCCGGTAAGGTGTGACCGGCTTAAATAATAAATTCCTGTATATTCCAGGGTCATTCCATATCACGCTATATTGAAGTGACACACTCTTCAATTAAATGCAAAGAAAGTCGAAATAAAATACTCTCATGGGCTGACATGAATTATCATTGATATAGTTATATTTATAAATTAACTGTTTACAAAATTTTGATTTTTTTAAATGCTAAGGCTTTTCTATACTACCTCAGGCATAGATTACCTTAGCTGTATTTAGCAAAACTTTAAGAATTTTGGTCCTCAATGCTCTTCAACTTCGTACTTTATTTGGCATTTTTAACTCTTTTTTTTTTGGATTTGAGCGTCACTGGTGAGTCTTTTGTAGACGAAACGCACGTCTGGCGTATATACAAAATATAGTCCTGGTATCTTTGATGAGTTTATGCACTATAAGGAGACTGTTGAACCGTATTTTTTTCTTCTCGAGTACATCTCATTCTTAACTTTTTCAAAGGGAACATATAAATGTAGCAAAACTATAGTCGTGGCTAAATAACTCTTAACTGACACAATTCAAATTGTTCAACCCATTAACAGACTTTATTCCCCTAATATTCACTAAAATGTAGTAATACTCACGTTATAAACTATGAAAGATTTACGTATGTCAATTTATCTTTTAGAACCAAAGTACTATAATAATTGTGTGTCCCTTAAATGATATCAAAAATGGTTTTTCGCCTTTTATACAAAACATTGCTATGCGTATAAGCATAAATACCACATACTTGCCGACGCCTTTTTAGTTAAACTGAAAACTGAGCAGACCCTTAATAGTTAGTGGAAAAACCAAAAACCTTAGCTTTACTTTCGAGACAACCACGATGATGCCATGAAGCGTGCTAATATTGAGTGCGAAACGTTTCGGGTATGACACCTTGTCGGGTCAAACCAAGAATTTGACTATCGGTTATTGCTACGTCTTCGCTGAGACTTGTGGGTTCTTACTCATAATATCATAGGTTCTCACCGACATATCTACATGTGGAATGATATCTTGTAAACTAAATGTTATCTTGTAAACTATCTAAATACATGTATTTGTATAGATAAGATTAGGTATGAGTGCCAATGAGACAACTCTCCATCCCAGTCGCAATGTATAAAAGTGAAATAGTATATGCCTTCAACAAGGAGCCTTGGCTCACACCTAACAGCAAGCTATAAAGGACCCCAAAATGACTAGTTTAAAACAATCAAAATTGGAAAAAATAACGGCATACTTGTAATCTATACTAAAAACGAGAAACGATAACCACATATGAACCAAACCAACAAACGAAAACCAATTAACAACAGGCTCTTGACTCCAGAAAAGATGCATACAATGCAGTGTGTTTAAACTAATTAGATGGCGCCAAACAAATTTGACTTGCATAAGTCTCTAATAATTTATGAAATTTATCTTTCCGTTTAACACTTTAAATGATCTTATCATTTGAAAAAAATTACGATTTTAATAATCAAATGTTTATTTTAGAATGTCGACCGATCAGAAGTCATGTACCATATGTGAATACCGGCACCTAACAAAACCAGCAACAGATTGGTGTTCTGAATGTGAACAGGCGTTTTGTAGTGAATGTAAAGTATTTCATGGATTTTCAAGGTTGTCCCAAAACCATGCAACAATACCGATATCGGATTATGTATCATTAGAGGCATCAATATCGTCTACTACAAGCATATGCACTACACATAATGAGATCTGTCAAATGCTTTGCAAGACACACGATGAGATTCTGTGTCTTAAATGTATTGACAAGCATAATGCATGTAACGCCATTGTTCCAATGAATGAAATAACAAAACATATTAAATCATCATCAAATTTTGTAGAAACCCGACAAAGCTTGACAGACGTAAGCAAATGCATTACTCAAATTGAGGAAGAGCTGAAACTACATGTACAAACAATAAATGACGACGAGACAAACATAACAGCAGAGATAGATACGAATAGGAAGAAAATAAATGATCATTTGGACAAACTCGAACACGACTTAAGAAAAGATCTGTCAGAGAAAGCAGCCAAATCACGCAATTCCATCGAGGAAACGTTAACCAAACTTGAAGATAAACAAATAGAGATTACAAAAACTCAAAAGCAGATGAAAGATTTAGAGGCTTATGCATCCGATTATCAAACTTACCTTAACCTCAGACAAATATCATCTATAATTGATTCGGTAGAATCCTTTTTGCAGTCACTGGTTCAAGATGGAAATTTAGAAAAAGACACACTGATCTTGAATTTTGCTGACAATATAAACACCATTGATAATATCAAGCTGTACGGATTGATAAATGTACAGAAAAAGATGTGTCACGTACCTCTTATCCGACAAAAGGATAAACAAGCACAGCTAGTTGGATTAGCAAGACCGCTTGTAAAGTCGATCAATGATATTGAACTCAAATTAGTTCAAAAAATTGATACAAACTGTCAATTTATAAGAGGATGTGAAATTCTAACTGATGGGAAAATAGTTTTTAGTAATTGTGGCAAGGAAACTTGTGCAGGTGTTGTTATTTATGATTCAAATGGAAAACATTTGATTGATATACGAACGAAGCATGACATAACCTGTAAAGATTTAGCGTGTATCGCTAACAGTACCACAATAGCTATTAGCAGTGGATCCACATGCATTAATTTTGTCGATATAAATAAACAAGAAGTGTTAAAAAAACGCATTGCCTTTAAAAACGATTGCTATGGTTTGGCAAACAGTGATGACTTATTACTGTGTAGCATATCCGGTGAGGGCATACATAAGATATGTTTAGATAACTCTAATCCATCAACTATTGTTAAATGCGATTTACGGATTGGATATGTTGCTGTATACAACAAGATGGTGTATTACACCTACCCAGAGAAAAATGCTGTCACTTGCTGTGATATGGAAGGTAATTGTCAATGGACATTTAGCGATGATACTCTTTTAAAGAAACCACGTGGTATATCAGTTGATACTAGGGGGTTTGTATACGTCGTAAGTCCGGAAATGAACAGAGTTGTAGTTCTGTCACCAAATGGACAAGATAAAAGAGTGTTACTAACAAATGCTGATGGATTAAAAGATCCGTGGGCTTTAAACTTTGATAAACTTACAAATCGCCTTCTTGTCGCAAATGGTGAAAAAACTGCGAATTTGTTTGACGTTTCAACTTAGCAATAAACAGTATTCTTTAAGAGAAATAACAATCCAAATGAAGTTCGAAAGAGGGAAAACAATTTTCAAGAATCAAACATTGAATTACAGTGATTTGATATTGTCAAGATTTTAACGATACATTTTGATTATGCAATGCTATGTTTAATGCAACGGTATTATAGAAAACTTAAAAAAAAAAAAAGGAACTCGAAACTAAATATTATTAAGACAGCAACCTAACGGGAGAGAAAAGAAAAAGACATATAGAGGACAGTTAACAGTCATCAACAATAGATACGTGCAGGTGTATTTATAATATGTCAATTTCGTCATTGTAAGTTATTTTGACTGTCCTTCTGGTATGTGTTTCGTGACCAGATCGAAGGTCAAATGTACAAAAAAAAATATCATCTCTTAGTAAAAATAAGATATATAAGATCATGAATATAAGTTCAGAATAGTTTTCATTAAATTGATGAATAGACAAAAAAATTATTTTAAATACTAATCATTAGAATTATTGAAGTTTCAAAACAAAACGAAAAGTCTTAAAAGATACACAGAACAGTGTAAAATGTTTTGGTAAAAAAATATTTAAAAAAGCAGAAGCGCAATCGTGTTTCTCATGTTTCTATCTACTTTACTTATTTTTTTGAAGTTACTATCTTCAGTTCTTTTCTGTTTTGGATTTTGATTGTCCGTTGCAATATAATACATATCGTATGGTAGAAAATGAAAATACAGATTAATATAAAACATTGCTGTGTTTATAGTTCGGTGATGTTCATACTTCGTAATATTCGTTTGTGTTTTTCTTGTTTCAAAGAAATAGACATGCCAAGTCTTAACTACTGGATAGGACCTCTAATTGATAAACAGTGTTTTGTGTATATAGAGATAGGTGATTTATATTAACATACAAAGTACTATATATGTACTTTTTTCGCGTTGTACTTATGCTCACGAATTTCGGGGTAGGAATATTTCTGCGAAAAGAAATGCACGCGAATACAAATGCAGCTTGAATAAATGTAAAACCTTCAAAACTTATAATCTTCTCGGGAATTTACAACGTTCACCTGGTTTCCCTTAACATGATATCATTTGAAACGTGAAACTGTTAAAACAATACCAGTGATCCATACAGAAACTCAATTAAGGACAAAAGGTAACAAATAATGACCCAAGCCGATCTGACAGTTTTATTGTGTAACTACAATTTAATCGTAGAATAATCTCTTTTCTACTGTTTTGTTGAATGAATAGTAGCAATCTTTGTTTAGTTTGTAAGCAATTACACTGACTTTTTTTCATATTCAAGATTATATTTTGTTTTACAAAAAAAGACTTAAACATGTTAAAATTAATGAAAATTTAAATATTTAATAAACATATTTACAAGTACAACACTTTTTTTAACACAACTATGTATTGAATGATAAAAAGGTTTCAAATGTCATAGGTTATAAATGCACACAAACATCTGAAATCCCAGTTTTAACCTATCCTCTTTACAATAACCTTGACATATCTCACTACTAGTCTTGTTGGTACTATGCTCGACTGTCTTCTCTACTACCTGATTGTCTATTATTTTCCTTTGTACCCCCAATGAATTCTTCAGAAATATGTTAGTAACACTCCGAAAACCGGGAAATCAGGTTGTTTGGTGTATATAGCTCATCAATTACCTGCTTACTCTTTATTGCCTAATCTTGTTTGCTAATGGACCACTCGTAACTCTTAAGGCAAGTTTGTTTCTAGAATGAGTTGAATGAGGGTCATACATTCTTTCTTCTGGCTTAAATCTATATAACCTTACTTCTTATCGCGCAAAAATGTCATTATAAAACTAAGGAGACGTGGTTTAGGTGCTAATGAGCATGCTGCGAAACAATCTATTATAGTTCAAATAAATTTATCTAAGCAAGCATTTGCAATCGTAAGGTCTTCGACAATGAGTAAAGGGCAAACCGATTGTCGGCTTTATATGTTCCTAATCTTAGTGATGGTATGTTATACAATAAAGAAACTGTTGTAATGAATGGTTTGTAAATCTGACTACGTTTGGTATTGTTGGTGCAGTCTTACAAATGTCTGATGTTAACCACATTAAGGCATTTTAAGTAATTTTTGTAATAATACACCAAGAGATGGTAAATTTTGCTCTTAATCCCTCAAGTTGACAAGTATGAATAAGAAGTAGTAAAATAACCTCCTGTTGATATGTTCATGCATTACTTATGTGTCACTTTTACAAAGTATATCAGCCAATCTATCAATCAGGACTACCCAAAGTTATTCAAAAACCATTATGTCGGAATATATAAAACATGATGTATCAATAGTGTTGTCTCTTTGCTTTCTTATTTTCTTTTTTTATCATATGTGTATTAATTTTGTTATACTGAAGAAAAAAACATTACACCTTTCTTACAACAGTTGATGCAAAATAATAAAGTAATAGTATATATCACATGTTGGTTTAAGACTGAAGGCTATATATCATACACTGTAGAATCAAATTTAACGAGCGAATGTTTATACTAAAAGAATGACAGCTCGAATTTATTTGGAGTTCAACAGTTTGAGTAAATATAGTTTCATTTTAAAATTATCACAAACATACCTATGTTTCATATAACTATGCAAAATATAAAAACAAACCACCAACACTGATTACATACAGTTTTACTTATTGTCCCTGCTTTTCTAGTCTCTACGGACTTTTTTATTCGAGGAGTCATGACATTTGCGTGGAATAGTCAACAATAACCAAATTATCAGTTAAGAACGTTGCAGTGTACAATAATTGTCTTCATTACATGTTGAACGCACCTTTCATGGTAGCATCAATGAATATCATCAAGAGGTGAAAATGACTTCGACAGAATACAAAAACATGTATCTGTAGTCCACACTAGTTATGTTTGTCTTGTCTTAAGAGACTTATTCACCACATGATGTTGTTAAAATTTGTCCGGTTTTTTTTTTTCGTCTTTTGTTATGATGTAGTGGCAATATGCGTCTCCTTATTATGAATAATAGTCCTTTTGGCAGTTTATGACTTTTTAATATGCAAAGATTTGGTTGCACAGTATTTTCCTGAAAAGCAAACAATAATGTTGGTAATACGTATGACATTGGTATTTTATGTAAGGATCTAACGTTCGAAAAATGACTGCCTGTTGAATGCATTTATCGGTTCTAATAATAAAATTTAGATATTCCGTGAACGTTTACTTCATTAAAAGTTAAATATATTAATGTATAAAGTGTTTGATCATGACAACAAATGTCATTACACAAACGTATAAAAATCCAGTTGCATCAAAGTAGATTTTTATATTCTCAAAAATATGTTATCAGTTGTACGCATATTTCATCTAAATGTACCATTTGTGGTTTCCTTGCCTTCCGTTAATATTACCTTTGTATCAGTTGGTATTAAAGTGCGAAGCCGTTTGTTTTTGTTAACATACATACAATCTTATGATGATCAATAAAAAAAACGTATTTTTGATTGGCTACTAATTGATGCGGCTAATATGGTATTGGCTTGAATGGGTTATACTGATATAATATTGGTCTTGCAGTGTGGGTATTCGGGACTCGGGAATGTTTTGCTTTAAAATCATAGATTGTTGATAAATCTGTTCACTGATGCGTTAAATCGATTTTACTAATCTTTCTCGTTTGAAAACGTGTCATATAAGACTCTTAGTGTGAGTCAAATATTGCGTTAAATGTTTCAAAAGCATTTATTAGTGGATTACGCTCGCTAAGTTCCTGTCCTGATCATGCAGTCGGACGTTTCAGTTTATTGGTACCTGAAAATAAATTCGTAATAAATGGTAATCCTAATTATAACTAATGGTAACAAATGTCATTAAATGTAATATAATAAAGATAAATATAAGAGAATATAACCTTATTCGTCTTATTAATAATTATTTCATTTTTTTTTCATTATTCGTGTTCCATCTGAACGCAGCATGTTCTAATTCACAGAAATGTGAATTTAGTTATTTAAATCATGAAACGAAAAAAAGAAACTATCCGGAATTTATAAAAATAAAAAGCAAACGTATGAATAATCTAAAATAACACAAATATAGAAACCGACGTAAGTCCTATAAAGCAATTATTTGTAGAACAGTGGTGATTCTGTAACTTGTATCATTACTTACATAATATGTAACTTTTATCATTACTTACAAAATTAGTGTAACTTTTATCATTTCATACAAATGTAACTTTTATCATTTCTTACAAATGTAACTTTTATAATTTCTTACAAATGTAACTTTTATCATTTCTTACAAATGTAACTTTTATCATTTCTTACAAATGTAACTTTTATCATTTCTTACAAATGTAACTTTTATCATTTCTTACAAATGTAAATTGTATCATAGCTTACAGTATATTTCAAAACAGGTTTTGATGTCTATCCATCAAAGACAGAAACATGTGTCGTAAAAGAATATCGAACATCCACCTTGATCGCGAATACTAATCGTTGTAGCATACTAAAATAGTATAATTTTGTAGAAAGGGCGCTTTTGGTAGATTTGAATATGACCATGCCATCGTATTTATCAAACGGATGGATCGTCAACAAGTAAGAGGAATGGCAAATCGACCCAGAAGGCAGCTTATGCATACATAATTGGTGACAGTGTGCTATTAAGCAGTTCAAAATACGATTAAAATGTTTTGCATAACAATGTTATCATCTTGGCTAATGGGTTTTGTCAATAAGATATACCCTAGAGTATGTGTCATGTTTAGGAATGTGTCCATGTAGAAGTTTTGTAAAATGATAGGACATTATATCCGAAAATATGATAGCAAAAAAAAAAATGATTTAGAGCGGTTCACCAAAATAGCGTTTAAAGCAAATTGTCAAAAAATAATTAGGTAAAATATTTGAATTGTATATGGAAAGTTCAAAGGTTATAAAGTTATTAAAACATCATGGTGTTCTGAAAAAGAGAAAGTTCATGAAATTAAAGTTGAACCGTAATGCATTTCATTCAAAAGAAATAACATCGAACTACAACTATTAAACAAATCAAATTTAACTTGGTCATCAAGAGAATGGACACGTTTAGTAGATAATCTCAAATGAGAAATCCGTATAAGCATGATCAGAAATGTAACTTTATATTATAAACAAATGATTTAAACAGTGTTTGAACGATCAATGAATAAATAGAATTGAGAATGGAAGAATTTATTAGAAAATACATCTTACTATCAGTATAAAACGTTTGGTATCAATAAAATGTATATCTTTAATTTAATATGAATAAAACATAATACTACTCATGAAAAATATAGTTTCGATACGTTTTAATCGATAAAGATGTATATCAAACAACATGAATTTATACGAATTGTCTAAACCCATGTAATTCGGTTAGTAAAAACCAAATTATTTTACCATTGTGACAGTTTTATCTATAACAATCAAAATACATGGTAACACATGAATGCAGCTTTAACAGCAATTGAAGCACATATTAAAATGCAATAATATAAAACAACTATGCGTATGTGTTCTATATAAATAGCTGAGATACCATAGCAAGCAACTAGTCTTTTAAAAAACAACAATAAGATGCACACGTTTAAATTAATTATAAATGTTTATTTGTAAAAAAATAATGACTTAATCAAAATAAAACTTGTGTTGTATTTGTTCACACTTGATATAACTGTACCGTTATGTTTACATTTACATGTATAGTATTTACATAAAAATTAAACGAAAAGCAATGTCATTTCAAATGTGAATTTTCACTTTTTCGATATCATATTATAAATGTAGTTAATAATTTATATATATGTGAATTTGCCAACATTTCAATACCATACTCGTGATACTGTTATAATTAAATATACTTACCAATACACTGTGTGTCTTGTTCGTTTACGCATATGGTCACTCCAGTGTCGTTATAATAGCACATGCTTTGGCTGCATACTCTTGTTTCACATGGACTTTCTAGACATGAATATATATATTGTTATATTGAAATATAGCAAAACAGTATTTTGATATGTATATATATGTCGTACAATTAATTTGTTTTTAATGATTCCTTGATTCATTTTTAATCAAAACCATACTGGTAAAAATAAATATAAATATATATACAACCATAATTATTATGGTTTAAACATAAAACTTAGAATAGAAATTTGAAAAATGTCAAAGAGACAAATCCATACCAAATAACGAGGTGACTCTTATCGCTTTCAGGTGTACAGTCTCATTAGCACTAACATCCATCTATCTTTTGTCATACTGCTATGATACATCGAACAAAAAGTAAAAAGTATATTTATTCAAGATCGCAATTTGATGTTGAAATTATGAGTAGTTAAACGTTACTCTTCACTTATTAGTATTGGCATCATTGTTTACTATGCAGCAACTCATAAATTTATTGACATCCATTTTTTCTACCTTGAAAACAACAGAGAATAAAGAATGTATCACACATAATTAGAGATTGCTAACTAAACTTACTTTCGCAGAACTTCCCTGTCCAGTTTCCATTACACTGGCAAACAGCTTGTTCATCAATGTCTACTTCACATACACCATTATTGCCACACGGCTTATTATGACAGGGGTTGACTGGAGAAGAGAAGTATTTTTCATTTTAGCGTATTCACAAATCAATAGTTAACATTGACAAAAATGAATCCATGTTGTGTTATTATCTTTTGAATGTTTTGACAGACTATAATTTGTCATATTAAGATTTAAGCATATGTGTATGGTGTTTCTCTTATTTTCATAACATTTGATAGAGAAAATAACCTAAGCGGTCTCTGTTTTTTCAACACCAGATGCGCATTATGACAGACATGTCTTTTCAGTGATGCCCCAGGCTAAAATATTTTACAATCAACAGCTTATTTAAAAAAAAATGTAAACTAAAAGGGACAAAAAAGTGTGAACAAAGCAAGGCTAAAAACACTGTAATTTATGATTGAATAAAATGATAAAGAGTCCTAGTATATAAGATTTCATAAACAAATTGTTTTCGTGTTTTTCACTCACCTAGAACCCTAGACTTTTTGTTTTCTATGCATACACATACATCTTATAACAGATCAAATAAAATGCAAATTATATTGTTATTGTTATACAATTACCTGCTGAAAGATTCTTAGCTACACATTTACTTATACGTGGAAAAAAGAGTTATCGGTTTCTATAGAGACGACCAAACAAAAAATCAAATCACAAATTTTAATAACCAGAATTGGGTAAACCCTTAAGGTATCAGTTTTGTTTTCAAAAACCTTATGTTAGTCAACGTATTAGTAATCTTAAATAAGTCATGTGATTGCCTTACATTTTGCAATTATTTGTTTTTTCAGGACAAAATGGTGTTTTCCGATAGTACGATTTATTTATCTTTTTAAATATGATCGTGTCCTACTTTGGTATTATAAAACTGTTGAAACCATTTCTACTGCAATTTTTTTTTATTTATGCCAACATTTCAACTGATTGCCGTAGACAGACAGTACTACAACTACAATGTACGATTTGAAATTTTTTAGTATCTTTACAATACATTTACCTATATACTGTTTTGAACTGATTAAATATAACCACAATAAAACAGTGGTTACATGTACAAAGCACATTGCCTTAATGAAAATAATAAACATCCGAATGAAACTGTTTAATCTGTTACCAATAGCCAATCCGTTCAGTTAGGTAATTTAATTGTATGTATAACATGTATAATTCAAATAAGTTGTTAAAGTAAAAAATGTATGTATTTTGTTCTTATAATATATATATGATGTAATTCTACATTTTATTTATAGTTACCATGGCATTTTGCCCCCTTCCAATCTCCAGGACATAAGCAAGATAGGTCACCAAAACTGTTAACAAAGCATGTTCCTCCATTTGTGCAGAAATTATTGGAACAAACTACATTATAAGATATCAATTTAAAATTATAAGATGAATAAAGCAGATTCTTTAGCAGAAATTTTGTATAACGATTATATATGTAACTTATCATACGATATAAACAACATGTTTTGTTGAAATGCATTTTAGTCGCACTAAAACATTTCCCAGTAGTTAATTTGATAGTTCGTTTTTTTCAGTAGCTTATACATTTGCATGCAATTAAATTATTAACTAAGACTAAATTCGCATTAAGTGAAGGTCTGATGTTTATAATTATTCTGGAACATATATTGTAATTGATACGTATTGTTATAGTTTTGCTTAACCATGTTAACCGACTGTATCATCATTATAAAATGTTTAATATCAAGTCAATGAAACTATACTTCAAATGGGTGCTTTTTAATTTCTTATTTCTAAACGAAAATAAGGTGTCATGTATTTTTACTTTCAATAAGTCATGACATCATTCATTGTAATCTATTCTTTAATCAGAATTTGCAGGTTATTTTTTTTTAATTTCTATTCTTAAATTAACAATGGATTACCTGGACATTTGTCGAAGGCACATGTAGGCAATTTCTGAATACTAGATAAACCGGGATAATTAAAGCATGTTATAGTTGTCTCATACTTCTCTACCAAATTTAGCCAATTCCAAAACGGAAGTATGTTGCAATCACAATTCAGGTTAAGAGTGCTGTAAGTATAACAAGTAAGAACATAAATATACTGAACTCCGAGGCAAATCAAAATTGGTAAATTACTAACCAAATAACCAAATGGTAAAAATCAAAGTATAGTTCCTTAAAATTAGTTTATCTTTTTTCACTTTTTCATTGTAGTGTAAAATTTCATGCTCATCTGATTTGAATTATGGATAGGAAAACAGGTACGTACTATGTGAATTCTGACAGCAATTTATGATTGTTTTATCTCAATTTATACTGTCTTATTTTAAATTACAGCTTATATCGACTTGTACAAATATGTCTATCCACCTGAGTTCGATCTTAGTTCATCTTTTTGTACTTTTTTGGTGCTTTGTCGACATAGTTTTGTTAATTAGTTTTTATTTTTCAATAACCTTTGTATTCAGTAAATTAAAGTTTCGTGTTTAATCAGGATAATATCTGTTATAATAATGATTAACATAGAAACTTACAGAACAGTTAAATTTGTCATGTGTTGAAACGTAGACTCTTCAATGTATGTAACATTATTTCCAGCCATCAATCTGAAAATGTAAATCATATGTTTATATACTAACAAACCTATCAATTCATGCAATATATATTATGATCAGCATTTTTTTTTAAATGTGTCAAAAAATTCTTGAAAAGATGTACTTTCGCTCTCTCTATCCATTGATCGATATACAGTACACATCATTTACGCGTTTTTGTCTTAAACGAACATGCATGAAAATGTCTCTTACTTTCTCTTTCGCAAATGCATGTTGCTTTTATGTAGATAGTTTTAAACAGTCAGGATTCATGACATTTTGTTTAAATTGTCAATTATTTTAATTGTTAATTCATACACAAACAAAGGTATACATACTCATGTCAATGGAAACTCGCAATTATAATGACATTTAATTAATTTGTACAATATCTTACATCTCTCTAATAGAGTCCAAACCGTTAAAAAAATCTTGTTTCACCTCGGTGATGCTATTGGTATCGAGTTTTCTAAAAATATATAATTATATATTAAGAATAAGTCATTGGGGAAAATGTATTACTGGTATCGAAAGGAATATATGATACTAGTATCATAGGCATTTCACATTAATTTAATGTCCCGAGAAAACATGGTATCATATTTAAATGTTCAAACTCGAGTGTTTTTTTTTTTTTCATTTTTACTTTTTACTTTAAACAATTGCCATGAAACCTGTAGTTCATAGTATGTTATCGGTTGTGCTTCTTAGTGTTACATCTGATAAAATGTGTGTGATACCTATACATTGCGTATCCTGTAGACGCTTTTGTTTTTATTTATCTCTCAAAGCTGGTATACGTGTGTACCAGCAAGCCCAGAATAATACACGTTGTCCACAGTATGTTCGTGGATATGGCCTATTAAACGTTCTTCTTTTAAAATGTCGTTTTCAGTTGGGCATGGTACGTGATGTTTGCTAGTGATATATTGTGTTTGGTTTTTTTGTCCAAGACAAAATCATCCACTCTCTAAATGCAATCGAAACATGTAGAATTGTATTATAAATCAAAAACTTACAGCTCCCTTAAATTTACCAAATTGGAAAATGAATTTGGCTGTATCACTGATATATCGTTGTTTTGTAACGACCTGTAAACGTTGGAAATCAATATGATATTTGGACTATTTATTGCAATATTGTGAAAACAAACTTTTATTTCACAAACATTAATGCGAAAAGACTATAGGTTCTAGTATAAAATGATTTAAATACGATGTTTCTTACATTTTTTTTAAAATGCACATTTCAAAGTTGTATTATATATTGTGTTAACCTTAGTCGTACTTGTCCCTGATTTACCTGTATTTTAAAGATAAATGACGCCAAATCTCAGTCTAATTCAGTGTGAATTTTACTATTTTTGTAAATGAAATTGACAATACTGACCCATAAGTGTTCCTTTTTTTCCTGATTTGGGCAAATATATTCCGTGATGTTTCTGAGTGTTTCATTTATAATTTAAAAAGTTTATTCGAAGAAATAGAAAGAAAAGTATTCGTTAGTTGATCGCATTCCCTTTAATCTTAACTTATTATATTTCGAATGTTTGTGATTATGTTTTCAAATCCTGACTATTATGTTTAAAAATTCAACACATAATCCTAGAACACATGAAGCTATGTGATGATAGATTGATTCGATTTCTGTTATATATGCTGTCTATGCATTTCAATTAGGTAAAAAATCCCATGTTCGTTTTTTTTTTCTTTTCTTCTGCATTTCCAACAATATGTGTCATGTCTAAGGTCTATGAATATGGAAAATGTAAGTTTGGGATGCCAAAAAAATCAATAGCATAATATATGTTTTAAACTAACTTTGTTAAACTAAAGTTGGATAGTCGATAGATGCATGTATAGTACCAAATTCAGGAATGTTTGATTCAAATCGGAAAAAATAGACTCGCCATAGGATGTCTCCATAGGATATGAACGTAAATACATGTGTACTTACAATTTATTTAGACCGGGTAAATCAAGAAATGTTGTATTTTCAATTATCGAAATAGCATTATTCTCCAAGCCCCTACAGAAAATTTGAGATATATAGATACATATTTATTTAAAACCTTCAGGTATTGAACATTTAATATTTTATGGTAACATTCTTGACAAAGCACAAACATTTCGGCAGTCACCTCAAAAGTAAAAAAAAACCTGTAAAAACTAATAAAAAAAATATAGTTACGATACAGTTGTCAGGTCAATAGATATTGCATATGTTGGCTTTAATATTGATTCAATGACAGAGTCTTTGCATCGGATAAACAAATCATATTTGGCAAGATACAGGTTATGTTCGTATTATATATTTAATGATGATATGATACCAAACCCTAGCGGGAGTAATTGTGCTTGATATTCATATGTAGACGACATAATATTTCAATCATTTTTAATTGGGTCCGGATCTGGCATTTCAGTAATTACTAGTACTACTGGTCCTTTGTAAATGTATGTATCATTGTTATTTTGTTTAGTTTCTTTTTAACATTTTCTGGCATCGGATTTCTTTCAAACTGACTTAAACTGTGGATTTTGTTATGTGTTTGTTTTTCTACTTGGCTTGAGGTATTGAGTGAGCTATGCGATCCCAAAAACATGTTTGACCCGCCCTAGTCTTGTGTCTATACCAAATTAGGAGCCACTTGGCTTTATTAGTCTCGTGTGATGTTTTTTAAAGTTCCTGAAATATATTTCAGAGTTAAGTATGAAGTCTATTGTTACTGTTTAGGGGCAAGACGAAATATGCCTCCGGGTGCGGGATTTTTTGCTATAATACAAACACTTCGGCTGTTTTCTGATCTTTAGTCGAGTTTTTTTCTTTATCTCTTTTACACATTTTAAATATCTAGTCCCAATATTATATTGGTATGTCTTGAATTCCTTACGTTTATGTCTGTTTCGATGTTTTTAAAATCAATGCAAGTGGCTAATTTACTTTAAAATTTTAGAAATGACAAATTATGTAAAACATACTTTCAATAAATTGAAAGTCTATGTTGATGTTGTCAAATTTCAAAATGATTGTGTACATTAGGTTTTCGAAGTGTTTGTTAAACTTGTAAACACTGAGTTGGTGGCATACACATTTCAAAGTTATATCAACACTCATATTTCATTAAATGTTGCATGTGAGTCCTCATCGTGTCTTGGTTTTTTATACTCGGCATCGTCGCTGCCTTTTCATTATATCTTACTTTCAATTTCAATACGGATAAACTTAAGTAATTGTAAGATAATGCATGTTAACTAACTCAGGTATACAAAGTCTTACGTATTGAAAATCGATTCCAAGTGATATTTCAAAAGAAAAAAAAATGCTTGTCTAAATGCTTAAACGAATGACCCTTCATTAAGAAATGATACCATCCAATAGACGAAAGCCGAGTAAATATATAAATTGGAAAACATTATATGAGCAAAAATAATATTAAATACTAGCAAAATTTGTCTGCACTCAGTTTTGCCATTGAGAATATATTTATTTATGATAATAGTATACTAAAAAAGAAAATCGAAAGTATAATGGTTACACAAGGTTCGTTTCACCTTCTGTTACTTCATGTTTATGATAGATGATCAAACATGAACTTATAAAATTATAATACTGCAGATTCATTTATTTCCATGAGCAACAATGTCAGTAAATGCAGTTTTGTTGATATTTAATTTCATGAAAATGAAACAACTTCATACAAACATAATGGCCATTTGTATTTATCTAAACATTTTGGTTAAACTATCGATGTACATGTACATAGTGTGCAACATCCATGATTATTGATAAAAAGACAGTATTTGCATGTTTATCAGAATATATCAAGTATCAGAATATTTCTCGATCCGTTTCCATTACTATTAAATTTGAAATTCTAATTTCAAGCATACATGAATTGTTAGCTATTCTTTAAGAGAGGAAATTGTAGCATTTCATTCGTATGAATAAACTCATCATAGATACCAGGACTAAATTTTGTATATACGCCAGACGCGCGTTTTGATGTCTCTTTCTGTTTCCTCTCTAGATGAAATTAAAACATCTCCTTCAAATTCACAAATATCGTCTCATAATGTTACAGTATATACTTATCAACATTCCAGGGTTATACATTCACACAAGCAAGAAATGTGACGACACTATTCTTAAACGACATTGCTTGAGTATTACAAACTAGTTATTTAAAAAAAATGGTGTTATTTTCAATAAAATATGATTTCTCTCCATGTCATACCGGAAAGTTGTATGTGTAAACCGTATATCGACGAATTTGAAAACAGGTAAAACACAACTTAATTGAAATGTTTTCAATGATTATTTGTTGTTTGTAAATATATTATATCTTACAGAGTAAACAGGTTAGGCAAGTCTTTGAAAGCTCCACTTTCCATTTTGTATATTCTATTGTTTCCTATGTTTCTATGTTTCAAAAGAAGAAGTTTGCATACAGTTTAAGATAAAAAAAATCAACTACTTCATTTATATGATTTTAAGTTTAAAGCATGAACTATTTGCAGAAGATGTTTTTGTTTGTGCAGAGTTTTGTTTTAAAAGAAACACCGAATTGGTATGAAAATACAAATATTAACGCCATAAAGATTACAAACTCAGTGTCATTTATCAATTCGAATAACTTTTTATAAATTAAACAAAATTATTTTAAGGCTTTCAAGTTGTACTGTACTGATATGTTATTCATTTATGTATTTTTCTGTAGTGAGTGTAATTGCTTTTTATACTATATTCATCAAGTTCATGTCACGAAGTGTTGTAATTGAATCGGTATTAATAATATTGCTGTATAAGTAGGAGACTGGGCTAGCCATTAAACCGGGTACAACCAACCATTATTGGCAGTTGTTTCTATGTTAGTTGGCGTTTGTGTTTGGTGTACTTCAGTATTTATATGATTTATGGTTTGTTCGTAAATCGTATAATCGAATAATGATTGTCGAACACATTTCAAAATGCTCATAGCCTGTAAATACCATATAATGTGTTCGAACAGTATTTCAGATCGAGCAAATAATTTACGTGTTTAACTTGAAAAGACTTGTTATAACTTATTTAACTCTTCTGTAATATACTCTACTGTGGTCTCAAATTATCATAATACGTCGAATTCTGTAACTGATAATCTTGGTATAGTCCAAAATAGCATCGGCAAATTATTGATCAATCTAAACTCATACTCGAACAGTCTCGACCTTCCTTGATCTGTTTCGAACTGTTTCGACCCAGTCTTTACCTATAAATTTAGTCTCAAGTAGACTGAATCAGCCAATCAAACTCAACTATATATTCAATTCAACAATAATCAAAACGGTATAGATGTATACGTTGTCTTATGGATCTTGAATGTGTACATTTGACATAATAACCTTATGTAAATAGTATTTGACAATTACATTAATTTTATAAAAAATATCATAATAAATATAAGAAGTATGAGTGTCAATGAAACAACTCTCCATCCAAGTCATAATTTACATAAAAACATTATAGGTCAAAGTACAGTCTTCAACAAGAAGCTTTAAGCGTATCACTCACATCTCCCTTAGATTTGCAAGTCCATCAAATGTACCTGTTGTTATTGTACTGATGTTGTTATGGCTTAGACCTCTACAATAAAGATATACATTTAATAAAAGCAATTAAATTGCACAGGAAATTGTAAAAATAATGCCGATTTTAGTAATAAAGGAACGGCTTTTTATAGTTCGAAGTCAAATTAATACAATTTTTTTCAATAAATACAATTCTCAAAACAAAGCAAACTAATCGCGTATGTGGTAACCTTTGCTTTCTGACTGAATAGTTATATGTGTGTTATTACCATTAATGAAAATAAATAACAGTCTGAGAATGTATGGATTATATGTCAATAGAAAACAACCCTGGATATGAACGCTTTTCTGGAGACCCTGCTAGATATCTTCAAGCCCCCATGAATTATTTCGATTCTAATAGAACAAATACATAAATTCTTTTGGATCGAAATGCTCTAGGTAAAGGCAAATATTTGCCGTTCCCATAAATAAACTCACTATTAAATTTGCGTTAAACAACGGAGCAAACAGAATAAGTGACATGCTCAAACTATTTACAATAACGTATTTAGATATTTTGAAAAACTTTAAATGATAATTTACTTATATGTCTTATATGTATAAAAAAAAGGCTTATACCACATTTTAGCATCGTTTGTTTACGTTTTCTTGTTGTGATGATTTTCTGTATCAAAAGCGTGTATTTTACCGTAAAAAAGGGAAATTCTTACGTCATCGTTCTATGACATCGGGTAACTAATTCATAAAAAAAAATCATATGACGTGGGAGTACTTTCGGAACAGGCCAGGCAGTATATTCATATTTTACCACGGGTGTGTACTCAAAGCGTTTGAAGGACGTCATATGTTAGAATTGTTAATACTTTTTTTGTTATATAACTAAACATGTATTTGTTTAACTGATTATGTATTTAAACTGAAATATATAAAAGATTGAGAGAATCTTGCTTTCGATTTACCAACGTTTCTCTTACAGTTATGTTTCCATCTTCCGAAATAATCATTTTTATATTTGATCGGCTCAAACATGTCAAGTAAAAAAAGTTTATATAATATTGCTAAATTTAACACTCAAAAAAATAACCTTTTATAAAGACATAATTTATGAGTGACGCATGTATCATGGTTTTTGCAGCGACACCATGAAACAATTATAGCGAAAAAAAATAGGTAAGAAATCGTTAATTTCAGCAAAATTGACACTTCTGCCAAAACAAGAACAAAAATAATATAGAACGTAAAATCTTTTCGTCAGCTTTTGATTTTTTACTAGTTACATTTCAAGTGTTGGTTATAATAGTTTATTAAGTTTAAACGTTTATTTTCTCGTATGTGCAAATTTAACAAGAACATTTTTATCCAGTATGTATAATAGTGTTAATACGATACCAGACAACAATTGTAGAAATCGTAACTAAAAGGCAACAACTCCAAAATTGACTAGTTGGACGATTTCGATGATGGTGACTGTTTTCTATATATTGTCTAGCTATTCATATTTGCCCTTAAACATGTTAAAGTGTTTTTCTATCAATTAATTTGCATAATAAAAGGCAGTTAACTAAAACAGTAAGTAAAAATCGTCCCCAAAGAGCTATAATTGTTTAAAACAGTCAGTTGTTAAAATGACTGCCGATCTGTTCTTACAGGTGATTCAAAGACTGATCTATTAGGTTCAGAAGAGAAAAATTTTGTTAAACAGACGGACGACGACGGACGACGGCTATCCCAGATGACAGACAAAATATGATAACACAGAAAACTTTGAGCCTTGTAACCCTAAAGTTTATTTGGTTGAATGGGTTTGACTTAGATAATAACATGTTATCAAATACGTTTCATGGTGACATTGTCGATATACATCAGGGATCATAAAGCCAAAAACCAGCAATTTTTTTTTATAATAGAGTATCCTGGATCACAAAACAAAGCAGCACGGATGATAAAACATCATTCATCAATACAATTGTACGTAGAATATTTTACAGTACTTACATTGTACTTAACTGTGGCAGCCCTGCAAATGTATCTGCTGATATTGAACTGAAGTCATTAGCTGCAAGAGACCTACAATTAAACTGGCCATCTGAGGAGAGTATAACAAGATACACTGAAATTTCAATATTTTATATTTGAAGAAAACAGCAAACCGAACGTGTATTTCTGTATATGAATATTACATGTATTATGAAAATAGCATTTTCCAAACCATATTATATATTAAGGTATTCGAAACCGATTAGCATGTTATATATGCGCTCGTTATCAGACTTCCCCAAAAAATCAGTCTGTATGATGTGATACATTTATTTTTTGACATTTTTATATTTGATTTGTTGTTCATATAAAATTGAGAAAGGAAATTGGGAATGTGTCAAAGCAACAACAACCCGACCCTAGAGTAGACAACAGCCGAAGGCTACCAATGGGTCTTCAATGTAGCGAGAAACTCCCGCACCCCCCGGAGGCGACATTTAGCTGGCCCTTTAAAAAATATGTATACTAGTACAATGATAATGGACGTCATACTAAACTCCGAATTTTACACAAGAAAGTAAAATTAAAAATCATACAAGACTAACAAGGGCCAGAGGCTCCTGACTTAGATCAGAAGCAAAATTGCTGTGGGGTTAAACATGTTTATGGGATCTCCCCCTCCCCCTATACCTCTAGCCAATGTAGAAAAGTAAACGCATAACAATACGCACATTAAAATTCAAAAGAAGTCCGAGTCCGATGTCAGAAGATGTAACAAAATAAAATTTAAAAAAAATGACAGTAATACATAAATAATAACAGACTACTGGCAGTTAACTTACATGCCATATGTATTTAAAAATTTACTAAGGTCTACTTAACTCTGCAGATGAAATTATAACAAAAAAATATGCCTGAGGTGCAAATATTAATACTTTATTGGTACCTTTCTTTAAAGCTATATACAATATATATGGCTATTTTCATATATCATACATACAAAGTAGTGAGGTTGTTCAGCCCAACAAATGTTCCTGTGGCGATGGATTTAATGTTGTTGTCTGCTAGATTTCTAAAACAAATATTAAACAACTGGTTTGTATTTGTTTTATAAATAAATGATGTTTTGCACGTTAACATACCCTCAAAATGTAGTAATGTCCAAATCAAACAACTACAATAGAATAGTGACAGGAGTATACTTATTCACTGCATTTTCGTCATTCTATTTTTTGCTAACATAGACTTACATATTATACATGTTTAATACATGATAAAACAAATGTACTGTAAGTCCTCATTCACCGATAATTTCTAAGTAGTTAAAGAAGTATAGTTTGAGTAGTAGAATTGGTATTTAATTTTACAGTGTACACGCGACAAAAAATCCCATACTTCTTTGTATTTCAGCAAAGATGAGGAATACTTTTAGTTTAAAAATTGAAATGGTCTCAACTTTCATTAACTCTGATACTGATATGACAGCTGTAGTACGATGAGAGGTCTTTAAAATGACAGAAAAAAGTAAAATCACAAAAATACTGAACTTAGAGGAAGATCAATTGGGAAAGTCCATAATCACATGGCAAAATCAAATAACAAAACAGAGGGACATATAAGATCAGTGGGATTTTATATAATAGTTCAGAAGGATATAGGAAGCATTGTTCTTTTGTGATTTTAAACTGTTTTATATGGGTAAATAATTACCATTGAAAGGTTTACCATTTGATGAATACGTGTGATAATATTAACGTCAATGAGATGATATAAACAGCAATATAGAGACAACAAATGAACAATAGACAGGTGTCCACAATTTGTCAGTCTCAAAAAATTTTCAAACTCTGTAACTTGTGTTATTTAATTATATTACAAGAAAGCTCATTCATTCGAATAACAAAAACATCATTGATATTATTTGGTCATTTAATCGTTTAATTAACCACT
Organism: Mytilus edulis; assembly: GCA_019925275.1. Taxonomy (NCBI): domain Eukaryota; kingdom Metazoa; phylum Mollusca; class Bivalvia; order Mytilida; family Mytilidae; genus Mytilus; species Mytilus edulis. The sequence goes on along the minus strand of CM034361.1, from coordinate 80,701,801 downwards.
ATACAATTTTATGATTTAATGTATCCTTTTAACTAAAAGATAAAACGGAAAATATTCAGATTAAGGATACTACAAAAAGTAGAAGGTATGTAATATATATTAATCTCCATCCCAATATTAATTCAGATTTTCGACCAAAATACAAAATATATGACAAACTTGATCATTTTAACTTTTAAATTGTAAAATCTCCATTTCTCATAAATAACATAGCCACTCCAACATTGTATGCCGTTTACATATCTTAATTGTTAATTTTGCACTATATGGCAATTATTAATTGGCTTGTATGTGTTTATAAAACAAATTATTTGCTTTCAGGAAGACAAATTTATATCGATAGTACATAAGCTTTACAACCGCAATCACGATTTTAGTAAATTAAGTACTTACAGTGATGTAAGTTGAAATAAGAAAGCAAATGCACCGGGCTGGATAACATCAATCCTACAACCAGCAAGGACACTGCAAATAAAATAAACAATTTGTAAGTTTTCAGTTGGTTTAAGAATATTTCAAGATTATGCAGTCATCCCAACAATATGATAAAGAAAACAAAATCTTGTTCATATCCATAGTAATTCCTCCTCGAGAGAAATAGCTCCTATTGATTCTTTCAATTTGAAAATGCTTCTCTTTTTTTACCTTCAAAAATAACTCAGATATTTAGGTTGATCGCATTTTCCAAATTTGATTACTTCTCTGGTTTCTTACATTTAAAAAATAGTTTGTAACGAATTTTGAAAATTTGTATGTCTACAGAATCATTAATGTTGCATAACGAAAAAATCATGATAATGAATGTACTTTTTTATAGTCTAAGTAAATCAATCGATATTTTGTGTTGAAGTGTCAAAGTTCAATTATATTCCGTCCAAATGTTTTATGCTTAAAAAATTATTTCAAATATTTAATGCAAACTCAAATTTCATATCCATTTGTATTTAGTTATAAGCTCTCTTTAAAACTGTCAGAATACTTACCTCTTAGCACATGGCTTCTATTTATAAGACGTGTTTTATAAGAAATATCTTAAACAGTTGAATAGCAGTTCTATGCTAAAACTGTCAAAATTTGTTGAAGCATAGAACTGTCCGAATTAGTAGATGCATATAACCGTCAGAGTCAGTTCTATAATTTCATTTTCAACGTTATTTGAATAATAGAACTGTTCAGAAATAGTCTGAGGTAAAATTAAAATGGATAGTTCTGGTTTATAACTCAAAAAAATCTGTTGTATTACAGGAGAAAATTGCTGTGTCTCTGATCGAATTTAGAAGAATTGCATTTAACTCGATTTACTGTGTCATATTTTATGTACAGATGATTAAAAGTAGGATCATATCTACTGTCGTCAATGTCATTTCGCAATCGTGTTATTGCTTATTTATAATTTTTGTATTCTGGTCTTTCATATTTGATCATGCTTTGTTTCATACATAATTACGTGGCTCTTTTTTTAGAGATACTAAGCATATAGACAAGCTACAAGAAGAAAATGTAAACTTCTTATTTACATTCTGCACAAGGTATGCCTTAAAGAACTATATATATTCTTTCTTACTTTGACCGCCAAATCATTGTATATCTCTTCATGTGTGACGTTTGCAAGTTGCCAAGAGCTCAAATCTACGTCAGAGTCAATGTTAATTTAACCATTCGGTCCCAGTACTTAAAATATTGCAATCGTTTATTGGTGGATTTAACATACATAAATAAAATTCAAAAATTAGAATGCAATGAATGAGGTTGTTAAATTTGAGATATGCCATTTTGTGCTTATTTCTTAAATATTTGTTTGTTTTTATTGTGTTTGAGATACTTGTTGTACTTATAGATGCTGTCATTATGTTATTGTTTATGATATTCTTGTATTATTGTCTTTCATTTTTGCTACTTTGCTTTGTCTATATGCATGTTGGTGTTTCTTTGATACATATTTGATGTGGCTTTGTACTTATATATCCCGTAATTGTGTTTTTGTACTATTATAGTAAATTTGTGTATTCTTGTCTTTTTTTTTTGTTAATATGCTTGGTCTAAATGCTAATTTGTGCTTCTTTGTTACATATTTTTTTTAAGTGATGAAGAGTATAACATAATGGTGACTGTTGTTCCCCCGTTTTCGACATTTTTACATACTATATATGTTTGTCAATATAATTGAATATAATGCAACTGTCGTACAATCCACCATTTTCTACATAAAAAAATGCCTGTATCAAGTCAGGAATTTGACAGTTGTTATAAACTCTTTTGATTTGTTTATCTTTTAGTTATATTATTTGATTAGGGATTTTCCTCCGAGTTCAGTATATTTTTTTTTTGTGATTTTATATACATGTAGCTCTGTTAAATGGTTATAACTTATTTCTAATGAAAACACATTCTATTGTTTGTATTTATGCTGATACTTATTCAGTGGTTACATTTAACTCAAGCACTCCCGTTATCATTGATCATTACATGTTAGATTTTCGGATTTTACAAAAACCATATCATTTCAAGTGAAGTATGTTTATAATCCAGTACATCTGCATTAGTAAACGAATATATGTCTGAAGTGGTCGTTTTGATCTCAACAGCTTCTGAAATGTTTGGACATGAAACGGTTAAGTCTTGCCCTGAATATGGGTTACTTATGGGTTAATAATTAACTACTTTTGTTCAGGAAATAAAGTAAAGAACAGATCTGAATTGACTGTACCGAATAATCCGCATTGAAGTAGTCTGTAAATTGACTGAAAGACTGTGTTTGACTGGATAATTTATAATTCTATTTTGAAAAAAATCTTTTAGCGGGTGCCACATATGGGAGATGATCGTTTGACTATACCAGAAATAATGAGATCATTCATGTTTTTTGAAGGGTTCGTGTTGCTCAGTCTTAAGTTTGTTTTGTATGGTGGATTGTATGTACTGTTGTTTATCTTTTATTTTTTTCCAGAGCGTGAAAGTTTATTTTTGACTTGTGAGTTTTAAAGTATCTTCACTTTACCTTTTCAGACTAAAACGAACTTTTTTTGTTGAAACTTATACTTATATATGCTGGCATTATACATTGTCATATGATGACATTATTTGAAAGGATAAGTGGTTCAGAAAAATACAAAATAGGGGCAAAGGTCCACACATACACATAATCCAGATCAATGGTGACGGCGAAACGAGATTATGCTAATAGTTGTTACATTTGTTTTGACAAATGCAATCAAAACTGACACTGCAACTAGCTTATGCATAATTAAGTGCTCATAACTTCGTCATTTAAAATGTAACAAACAAAAAGTCTGAAGATTTTGATTAATACAAATATCAAAACTTTCATTTCTATTTGAGAAGTGGCATTAATACCGTTTTTAGCAATATTCCAAAATGACATATAATATTTAGAAATCAAGTAAAATCAAGAGTATCAATAAACTCACTAAAGTTTTTGAAATATTGACTCAGTAAGTGACCTAAAAATGACGTCATAAAATGTACATATTTTATTTAATCAAAAACAATGTAACAATGTAAAAAAACAAACGTCTGATATTATGCACATTTCCTCCATTATTAACATTTGTAGAATCATTGTGCGCAGTCAAGAACCATCAAATTTATTTGATAGAATATCTATAAATGACATTTTCTTACTATACAGTATGTTGTATCTTTGACGAGGCCATACTTTTTTCACGTAATGAACATTCCTAGTAATTGTCAACGTACCCTTCTAAACAAAGTATGTGTATTGCAATGTTCAAATAATATTTGAAACAAAATAAAGAGGTTTTAGTAAAAACGAAAGTAGAAAGATCTAACAATAATCAGAACAAATACAATAGGGCTTTTCACAGAAAAGTGGAACAAATTATGAAAGGATAAATTCGAATACTTTTACTTGTATACCTTAATTGTTGTATTTAAAAAAAAAGCTCCAAAAGAACATGAACTTACTAAGGCAACGTATGATTTTGTATTACATGAATGTTTTCTATCACGTGCCTTTTAAATTAACGTTAGACCTATCGTTGAAATGAGAATTCTTGAAGTTGTCAATATATATTTCATCACATTAACCGTTGCATTTGGTATCATTCCTTGTACTTATTTACGCTATCACGATGAAAATATTACCTAAAACACCCCAAAACATGTTGAAATGAAAAGTGTAGAAAAAAACAGTAATAACATATGATACTTAAACATAAGTATGAAATAACTTTACTTACATAAATTCCAAAACAGAATAATTTTGAAAAGAACCAGTTTCAACAATCGAAAATTCATTTCCTGCTAGGATCCTGAAAAAAATAAGTCTGCATGTTGATTGGTTATCTTTTGTGAATGGGCGTTAATCTAATCTTGTAATTTTGACGGTCGTATTACCTTTCAATATAACGATAAATACTACTCATTAAGTATATGTTATTATGTATATTAGATAATTTTTACAAATAATGTACTGGTTAAACTAGACTACTGTTGATATCTTGTATTGCAGATGTGTAAAATTTAAAAGCACAGTACCAAATTTATAACAAGCAGAAAAACAGATGTTGAAACTAATTAGTTAGTTTTAATTATCTCAACATTGAAATATAACGAGTAATTACTTCTTTTAGCAAATGGAAAGAAATAAAGCAGTGATCTCAACTTACCAACTGTTTTAGGAATTTGGACATTTAATGTTTAAATTAGTTTTGTTTATTACATACGCGTGTTGGAATTGTTTTTAGGCGTAACATTAAGCCACACCAATAAAGTGGCTTCGTCAAGAAAATATAATTCTGTATTAAAAAGAACATGAAAGGTAGTGTAATTGCAATTGTTTTATGTTTCATGACGGAAATAGGTGAGAACATTTAATTCCTATGTGTATGACTCACAGTGAAACAACTTTACAGTGTGTGAGCATTTGAATTGATTATAATTAGGATTTATCTATAACAATTTTATCAACTCCAACATGATTTTAATTTCAATATTTCAATAAGAAAAATGAAATATATTTATTTCTGTTCATAGTTAATCAAACTAATTCGATAGTTGCAATCAGAGACCATGGCTGTATTTGTTTCTTATTTAATACCTGTTTATTTACTTGATAATGTCTATATCATATAAAGATATATAAATATATATAAAAAAAAACCAATCAAAAGTTATCGCAGTCTTTTCAGATGTCATTTCTGGACTACCTTTCAGCTTTTAAAAATTTAGGATCTACGAAGAATTAATCACAATAGGTGTATAATGTGATTAAAAGTTTTATAATTATATGAAAATAACAAAGGTAAAAAATATCTGAGCCATAGACATATTTTGGATATTTATCATTCAATTATCATAATTTAGTTCTATTATGCATAGAGTCCATAATCAATACATGAGACATATACTCACATACTCAACGAATCGTTTGGAAAGTCCGACGGAATGCTTGTCAATCCTTGATCTAAACACTCTACACTAATTCCACCTGTTCTATTGGAGCATGTGCATAGTACTGGACAGGTTGAAACCGTATTTAATTGCATTGAAGTAATTATAAACAGGACCAAAACCAACAACAGCTGAAACCTTAAATAACTTTTTTCGACAACACTGAAACATAAAATATTGCTTTCGGGATAAAAACAAATTTTGTATATTTGATTATATTGATTAACAGTGTTATGATTAAAATACTCCTGTTTCCGTTTTACGTAACTGTAATGTCATTCAGTTGAGAATTAGAAAGAGCATGAAACTATTTTTTTTCATTGTCTATATGCAAAGTTTGGTAGAGGACATTTCAGCTTGTACATGTATTTGCATGTCACAGAAAACGCTGTGATAATAACTTTTGATAATCATAGACTTGGTTTAACGGACATTTGTGCTTTTTATCTATGAAAATTTCTTATCACCTAAACAAAACCTTCTTAAGGCATTGTAAGAAAAATCTGGTACGTTTGTATTACGTGAATAATAATAAAAAACATAGAACAACTGTAATAAATTAAAAGACGACACACCATGATAAAATCCGGGAAAGAAATAATCAACATAATATATAATATAACGTCACTACAAGTAAAATGATCAATCTTTAAATTTAAAAAAACAAAAACAAAAACAGCAACAGTCTTACCTTGCTGTCGTCAACATAGTTGGTTGCTTCTAATAACTAGTAGATGTAATGATGTTTGTCCAAGCAAGTCACTGGTCTTGGGCATATTTATGTGGACGTGTATTTGTATTGATTCATTATGCAGTTTACTGTGTCATTGATAAAGCTGTAAATATATAAACAGTAACGTAATACAACTGAATTAAAATATTTTTTTTAAATTTTCAACAACTAACATATAGCTCATATATGACATATTCGAGGTTTTTATCAATTGTTTGCGTTTTATATATGGTTATGTTGTAATCACGATTTACGACGTATGTGTTGCTATAAGACTCAAACGTTAAAAACGATACGTTTTCGATATTGGCTACATACTTTGTCTGTTGAATTGTTCATGTTAATATTTGATTAGCTTTTAACATGTCAAATTACAAATGTATGACGTCTATTAACTGCACATGTTCAGGTCAAAATGTATAACTCAATTTTGCCAAATAAATGTTGGTAGACCTAGAACAATACTGTAATACTAAAGACTACATTTATGATAAAAGACAAGATTTCTCATTTCCTATCGTTAATTATCCATTTTTAGATGTAGACGTATCCTCTTCACCATCTTCACTTGAACGATTCGCTTGTGTATGTAACAACGTTTTAGATTTTAACGAAAGAAATTTATGTATTACTGAAAAATTTTACATCAGGGTTTTCGATATCACAAACTAGTCAAAACATTTACTAAGTATCATCATTTCACATATTTAATCCCGCCTCAGTTTTGTGCCTGTCCAAAGTCAGGAGTCTCTGGCCTTTGTTAGTCTTGTATCCTTTTTTATTTTAGTTTCTTGTGTAAAATGTGGAGTTTAGTATGGCCTTCATTATCACTGAACTAGCATATGTATTTGTTTAAGGACCAGCTGAAGGACGCCTCCGGGTGCGGGAATTTCTCGTTGCATTAAAAACCTACTGGTGACCTTCTGTTGTTGTCTTTTCTATGGTCAGATTGTTGTCTCTTTGACACATTCCCCCTTTCAATTCTCAATTTTATAATATTTCTATTTTCAAAGTTTTTAAAGCAAATTCTTCCAATCATTTGTGTTTTACTTTGTGGTTAATTTTCCTCTTATTGCAATATATTAATATTCCAATTTTTATAGTGTCTTGCCTGTAATAAATGTGAAGCACATGCTATTTTAAGTTTTGTAAAAGTGTTTTACACAGGCATTTTCCGTTGATTATTGTTTTAATAAAATAATGAAATTTTGTTTTGTTTTAACAAAACTAGAACTTTGTTTTTTTTGCAATTGATTTGTTTTCGGTTATTTTGATAAGAACAAAAATAATGTGATTTTTTTTTTAATTTCGTTGATCTATGTCTCAATCGACACGACTGGCAGCAGACTAATGCTTTTTAAAATAAACTGACATGACGAGTTGTAAAAATCCATGTACAAAGAAACATTATTTCCCTGGTACAGATACCCTTACTATTTTTGATAACATCTTTTGGAAATTTCAGTCCACAATACTCTTTAGGTTATTATCAGTGATTATTATGTGTGGCCTTTCATTGATTTTATTCGTCCGTCAAATTTGATTCTTTTGCAGAGGTGATGCACTTTTGGCGCACTCATTTTTACTTGTTGTATCTATGATAATTTTATCGAAAATTAAATACAGCGACTCATTTCATACGTTATATCAATTCGTGAATAATTTTGAGAGAGGTCAATAGATTTGGTATAAGAAAATTATTTTGATAATCGGATATTTTATATAATCATGTCAAGAAAATGCTACTTTTAATCTCTCTGTGGCAACACTCATTGACATACCATATGTACGCTACATATGCGCTATGCGGGATGTTAATTTCACATCAATGTCTTTTTTATATAATGGTAACGTATGATCAAATTCGTCGCACAGGTATAGTGTCACACTTTTTATTGTTTCAGAACCCTTCTAAAAAAAAGAAGCGGCCGCGTTTGCATATTGAAAGACACAGCTTAAATCCCATCAAACCCTTATTTATTTACGTTGTGTCATTCATTGTCCCTCAAGAAACTTCCTATTGTACTAACTTATAAATAGTACCATTTTTTTCAGTAGATATACATTTTGACAGTAAATGTCTCTTATGTGGTGATCCCTTTTGTATAGCGGAAGCCGAGCATATAATATTAATGTGTTCGTGTCCTTTGTCTGTGTAACTGTGCATTTAATGTGTGATAGAGTATAAAGTTTAACAAACAATTAAGTAAGAATTAGCAGTTTCCACATGTTTCGAAATAATAATATTACATGAATACGGTACGAATTCACTCTTCGAAAAGATCATCGTCAATGTATGCATTTCAGTAATATATTATACCCATTCTCTTTCCCTCTATATTTTATCATGTGAGTTAACCTACCTTCATTTTGTAAACTTCTGATGATTTAGTGTCGCTTTTATTCGTTTAAGAGATATTTTATCTTAACGACAATATCTTAAACAAGGCATTTCTTTACAAAATCGATCGGTTTTATTCAACATTACCAGTTTAATTTTGTACTGGTGTTTGTATGCATTGGCTTTATATATTGTTTATTTTAACAATAGTTTTCAACTCTGGTAATTGATATGTTTGCATTAGATAGATAAATATAAAATAGTTTGTTATAAAACTTATATTAACACTTACCATTGGTTCACTCACATGAAATAGTACAGTAGTACAGTATTATACCGCTGTACAAAATTCATAAATCGATAATAAAGAAAGAAACAAATCCGGGTTACAAACTAAAACTGGGGGAAACGTATCAAATATAAGAGAACTACGACACAACAGAGACACAACACCGAAATGCAACACACACAGAAACGAACTATAATGTAACAATGGCCATTTTCCTTGGAACAGGACATTTCATGAAAAAAATGGTGGGTTGAACCTGGTTTTGTGGCATGCAAAAAATCCCGTTTTAATGGCAGTGTTAATTATATCATTACAATGACAACATTACACGACAGGGTTACAATAAATAAACAGATAAATCGGAGAAAAATTGGACAGAGAAACAAACGAATAATAGCCATCAAAAGGTAACTGGTTAATAAATATATTTATATGCCAGACGCTACGTCCACACAAAACTATGCTCATATGTTAAAAGTTTGAAAGTCATAACAACTACAAAGTTGAAGATCGCCGAGGACCAAAAGTTCCAAAAAGTTGTGAGGCCAGGGTTATCCACCCTGAACAAAACATCGTTATTATCAAGAATAATACATAGTTTTGCTAACAGTAAATTTTATAAAATGACTATATAATAGATATACATGATTAAACTGAAGTGGTGACTAGCTATAGAATAAAAACGAATACACTACAAAATCATAGCCCTGTTAGCCATAGTCAATGCAACGCCCAAAGTGACGTCAAATATAAATTTCTATAACGTGTTCTGAAAAGAGTTTGTTCATGGTTTAATTACACGTTCTATCGTTTAGGGATCCGAATGATCCAGATAATTATATTGCAATCACTGCCGATTCAACACTGATATTCTAACCCCCTCTCTTTGGAGGATGTATATGATTATAATCTTTAATTCATATGAAACAAGTGACTGGGGAAAACAATTCTTTAACCAAAGCATGCAAGCTCCCCAGGTTATGGGAGGGTTGGGATCCCACTAACATGTTTAACCCCGCCACATTATTTATGTATGTTCCTGTCCCAAGTCAGGAGCCTGTAATTTAGTTGAGTCGTATGTTTATGTGTTAAAATTGAGAATGGAAATGAGGAATGTGTCAAAGAGACAACAACCTGACCATAGAAAAAACAACAGGTCTTCAATGTAGCGAGAAATTCCCGATCCAGGAGACCTCCCACAGCTGGCCCCAAAACAAATATATAATAGTTCAGTGATAATGAACGCCATACTAATTTCCAAATTGTACACAAGAAACTAAAATTAAAATAATACAAGACTAACAAAGGCCAGAGGCTCCTGACCTGGGACAGGCGCAAACATGTTTTTGGATCATTTTTTTTTATAAATAAGGCCGTTAGTTTTCTCGTTTGAATTGTTTTCCATTGTCATATCGGGGCTTAATAGCTGACTATGCAGTATGGGTTTGTTCATTGTTGAAAGCCGTACGGTGACCTATAATTGTTAATGTCTGTGTCATTTTGGTCTCTTGTGGACAGTTGTCTCATTGGTAATCATACCACATCTTCTTTTTTATATGTATCATAGAACAAGACTTCAGTGCAATATTTCATCCTTTTTACTCATCCTTTTCGTATTATCGTCAAACAAATATGTCACTCGGTCAGTATATTGTGAGAATATGACAGCTAATTAACGGTAAGATATAGTTAATTTCAATGACGGTGCGATGTTTACGTTTGCTGACTCTATCTGCCAATTTTTCTCCTTCGCACTTGGTATTGCGATCACTCGATCTTTAACAGAAAAGACACTCTCAGGTAAATGTGTAGTAACGGAACATATGTAGGAGATTTGTTGACTGGAGGCAAACAATTAAAAAACAGTAAATTTCTTTTAAATTTCCACACAAATTAAAGAATTTTCTCCCATGAGAAGTATATGTTCTATAGTTAAAACTAGCCATTTACTAATAGTTATAAAAAAGTAATGCATATTTTTTTTTTATTTGAAGTTTTAAATGTCTTTAATTAACTAAGATTGCTAGTTTTCCTGACGAAATCTTTCCCATATAACAAGTGTACTGATGATTGTGTTAAACGTCAACTTTAAATCAAGCATTCAGTCATTAAGGTATGACAACAAACACTAAAAATACATTGTCTGTTAGACTTGTGTTTGACCGGAACTTCTTCATCATTAAAACACAGATGAAATGACGCTTAGTGGAAACTTAATACTCGGAAAAGACCAACAAATTCACAAAGTGTACTGTTTTCTTGAATAGGACAAGCACCGATTAGCAGGTTCACATATTCAGCATACAGATATCATGAAACCAGCTGAAGTATTTGATTGGATTTTTTCGAGCTTTTTTTTACAAGCAAATCGGATGAGAGTCTTGAATAAATATCGGTCAGATATAATAATATGGAGTATAACATACCTGTTCAAATTATAAAAATAATGCTATGTTCAATTGTTTACAAAGGGTAATGTCTGTAAAAGAAGACTGAAGTTCATCGTTAATGAAAAAAAACAGCAATACACTTTTGGAATATAATTTAAACAGTTACAAACAAAGAAAAATTGGTGGAGTATTTTGCAGTGAATGCAGTAAAACCATATTAATTAAATTCTTTGAAAAAATAATAATCTATAAGGCTCTCTCAAAATATGCAATACAGCCCCTTTGTGACATAAAAGATGCAAATATATGACAGAAAAACTGCAATGTAAATCTTGTTTTATTGTGTTTCTGTAACAAATTCTATTTTTACATTCATGTTTACAAAACTACAAACTATGGATATATGTGTACATACATTCATTAACATTTGGACTGGTATTGATAAGAGAACACTAGTTATCTATCTTTGTACATATAAGGATAATGTAGCATTTTGATATAAAAAAAAACACAAACTTGAATTATCTAAATATACAAATGCATATTGAAGTATTTCCTAGTATTATGACAGATGACACAAATGAAACTTGAATACACATGAATGATGTTTTAATATAATGTTGAACTATCGCATACGTATGAACAAATGTTGCATGCACAATACAATATTTTTAACATCATACAGATTGTTGGACGTCCTGCTAAAAAAAATGCTTCTATCGTGCATATAATTGCTTGATTACATACATATGATTAAATATCAAAGTCTTATCAAAATTGTGGAAATATATCAATTTTTTGCTGAATATTTCTGAACAGATTTATGAAAGCTTTGAACATCTTAAAACCAATATATTCGTATAGGTTTCAACTCCTTTTTTTAAATAAAAATAGTGACAGAGCAAAACTTTTCTAGACAAAAATTATATAGAAATATATTGCTTTTCAAGAAAATAAATTTTTTAAATGACTTTAGTTTAAAATATTTTCTGGTTTAATACACTTGTATAAATAAGTTGATTATACATTTTTGTATCAGTATTGTTGTCGACAGAAACATTAGTTTCCAACGAAAACATATCAGCGTATTTATAAGACTCTGTCTTAAATATAAAAAAGTCAGGAGGTTTAAGTATCCTCGAAATATGTCAAAGTAAAATCAAATATAACAGAAACAGACCATGCCGTTCGAACATTTTCATTTAATGATTTTCTCCAAATTAAAACAATGAACATATAAATATACTTTTTTATGATTGGCGAATAAGTAATATAAAAAAAGATGAAAAATTTTACTACAACACCCTCATTGTTTTATACAATGTAAGTATTCTTATATTCAACATTAATAGACTGCGGTAGATATCTAACTGATAAATTTGATTGAAACAAACATGAAAAGCTTATACAAAGACCAATACTTTATTAAGTACCGGTCTTTGTAAGAATCATGCAGGTTCCTGTTGATAGGCGATTCATGACCCATTCTCAAATGTCTTTATATTTTGTTTATGAGGAGGGTATGGTATGAAAATAAGTTTCATGTATTTATTTTTTTCTTTTGAACCTTGGTTGCCATGGAAACCATCCTTACAAAATGTTGCCTAAATACGTTCATAAGTAGCCTTTGAAAATTGAAATATAAGGGGTTTTAAAGTCCCATAGAAATAAAGTTAATCAATACAAAAAATATGTATATTTACAGAATTGACAAACAAAACCCCTAACTATACAAAAACGTTAAAATTTTGAATTTACTAAATAGTTTGTTTCCATAGCAACCATTTAAAAATGTGTTAAAATTCGAAAATGAAAAATTTCAAAAAATCTTTAATTTTAAATCTGTTTATCTCCTAAGACCAACAATACCATGAAATGTCATTGACAAATTTTGAAAGACCACATTCTATATATTCATAAAATAAAAAGAAAGTCGTGTGTTTTTTTTTTCTTTAAAAAAATAATTTTAGTCAAAAATTGTCAATTTTCACCAAAATTCAGATTACCAAACAGATGAATACTGAGACATTTTGAACTGAAAAAGCTAAAACATTCCATTTATACGTGCATTTCTGACACAAATTTGGTAATTATAAATGAGAATATATGATTGATAGAGATATTTTGGTAGAGAAGGAATTTTTTTCTCTCTGGGCATGGTGCCACCCCCCCCCCCTTTTTTCAAAATTCAAAAAATTATTAAAAATTTAAAAGATGGAATTCAATTGTGAACATTTTGAGCATTAAAACATGAAATTTCTTCAAAGGGTGAGAGCAATAATAGAAACCCCCTACACCATTTTTATACGACCCCAAACAAATTTTGGGATAGTATAATGGTATGATGTCGTCGTCTGCGTCGTCGTCGCCCAAAGACACATTGGTTTCCGGATAATAACTTTAGTTTAAGTGGATAGATCTTCATGAAACTTTTTCAGAAGGTTTTTAATACCACAAAAGGAAGGTTGGGATTGATTTTGGGGATGATGGTCCCAACCGATTAGGAATTAGGGGCCCAAAGGGGCCCAAAACAAGCATTTTTTTAGGTTCAGGATAATAACTTGTGTAGAAGTATTTCAATTGCTCTGAAATCATATCGCAATGTTTAAAACCACAAGTAGAAGGTTTGGATTCATTTTAGGGGTAATGGGGCCAAAGTTTAGGAATTAAGGGCCAAAAAGGGGTCAAAAGTAAAATCACAAAAATACTGAACTCAGAGGAAAATCAATTCGGAAAGTCCATAATTTGCCCAAAACAAGCATTTTTCTAGTTTCAAGACAATAACTTATGTGTAATTGTATGGATCTCTCTGAAATTGTACTACAATGTTCAATACTGCAATGGAAAGCATGGGATTGAGTTTAAGGGTTATTGCTCCAAGGGGGTTTAAAAAAATTGGGGGGGGGGATTTTTTGTTTACGATTTTTGAAGGGCTTCCTTTTTTTTCAAAATTTTTCAAATTTCGAATTTTGAAAAGTTTCAAGAAGAAATCTTCAATTGCACAGTATTGTGCAATAGATTTGTTAGATCTTTGACCACATTAATTTTGTAACAAAAACCTATATTATTTCAAAAATTTGATCACAATCCAAATTCAGACAGAATCAAGCTTGAATATTGTGACCAAATTTGCCCTAACTGTTCAGGGTTCAACCACTGGGGTCGTATAAATCTGCGCCCTGCGGAGCACCTGGTTATATATTAACATCTTTTTTTAGAAATGGGGAATGTGTCAAAGAGACAACAACCCAAGCAATCAACAGAAAATAGTCGAAAGGCTGAAAACTGAATGAAGGATAGCTGCGTCCCTAATTACACTTGTTTTGTGCAAATTGAAATTTAAAATCTTTAAGTGCTATTTCATGGTCTTTAAAATTGACTCTGTCCTAGTTTCATAAATTTTGCATCAATGATTATTTGTGTCTTTCAATATATATCAATGAGTGGCTTAAAAAATCCATTTAAATGTTCTTTGTATTTGTCGTTTTTTCTTCAAAAGCAAAAAAATGCATTTTACCCCTATGTTCCATTTTAGCCATAGTGGCTAAGTTTCTTGAAGTACAAGGAAATAAAATACAAAGTTTATACAAGATACTCCCAAGTTGGGCCGAAATCGATTTAGCATATTCAGAAGAGGACTTTTTTTAAAGTAAGCAAACTAGATGAACAAATTGTGAAAAAATTCTTTAAAGGGCTATAACTCCAGAAGGATTCAATTGACAATTTTGGGTCATATAAACTTATTTGTAGATCTTACTTTGCTGAAAGTTGTGCTGTTTACAGTTTATCTTTGTCATTAATAATATTCAAGATAATAACCAAAAACTGCAAAATTTCCGTACAATTAACAATTTAGTGGCCGCAACCCAACAATGGGTTGTTAGATTTATCTGAAAATTTGCTCTCAAGGCTTTAGTGTTTGAGATATAAGCTACACACTGCATGTTACCCCTATGTTCTATCTTTACCCATGGCGGCCATGTTTTTTTACAAAATTGAAAATAAAACACAAACTTTATTCTAGATATCCTAAGGATCATTCAGTTTAAGTTTTACTGGAATTGGTTCAGTAATTTCAGTGGAAATGTTTCAAATATTTAACACCGAACAGACGATGACGGACGCCAAGTGATGGCAAATTTCACAGTTCCTTTGAAACGGTGAGCTAAAAAAAACTACGTCCGTCCTATTAGAAATAAACTGAAAATTAAAAATTAAAAACTTGTACCATCGAGAGCGCTAACGAGGCCACTTTCCATAAATTTTAATATTTTTAAGGGTCATAACTCTTTAAAAAAAAGTCCATTGTCCATCATTATAGAACTTAATTTCGAATTTTTTATTTATAAAAATACTATTTTTGATATAACAAAAATAAAAAATATTTTTATTTTTTTTGTCTTAAAACAGTGGTTTTGATAAGAAAATAACACTCTGTAAAGATTATACCAATGGACAGTTTTAAGCTTGGTACAGTGTATCCAATTTCATTATCTATGGAAAATATATTGCCTTGTATCGTTTCTTTTGTGGACTAGTATACTATTGCGCAGAGTCAGATTATGTACACATAATGGCTGTTACTATTTACCTCCAATGTAAATCGACATGTACATCAAAACCTTTATGCAAACACTTATTTGTCACTATGTCAATTTAACTGGGTTAAAATTGAACTTGAAGAAGAACTACAGAACCTTTCTTTCTATTCTAATATATAATAAATTAATCTAACTTATGTAAAAGATTTGAAATACATGCGGAATGTGTCCATTGGACACAGATGATGCTCCCGCTTGCATATCATAAGTTATAAACGGACATAACTGAAGAACAATAAAAGTGACACTTGCCAATTGTGTACTAACTTTTATGGTGATAAGTATTGTGTAAAAGTTTCATAACATTTTGTTGAGGCAAACTAAAGAAAGAAATACAAAACAAAAAATTCAGCAACTTTTTTCCTCTATAAAGAGGCATTGCATAGAACAGTGAAAGTGACACCACCAAAATTCAAAGTTGATCTGTATTTGGTGGTTTTAAGCATTGTGTATAATTTTAATAACATCTGGTAAAGACAAACTAAAGTTAGAGAACATAAACGGAAAATTTAGCAATTTTTCTATCTGTAAAGGGGCATAACTCTTGGACGGTTTAAGTGACACCACCAAAATTCAAACTAAGTCTGTGTTTTATGGTAATAAGCAATGTGATTAAGTTTCATAACATTTGGTTGAGGCAAACTAAAGATAGAGAACAGAAACCAACTTTGGGACGTACTGAAGGACGGACAAGGGTAAACCTTAATGCCCCCTCCGCCACTGCGGGGGCATAAAAATGTGTAAATATAACAATTGATTAAATTAGGCAAAATTCAATGAATGGTCATTGCACATGGTTGTCATAAAGGTTTGAGAATCAAAACAGTATATAATAGTTAGGACCAGCAAATTGTCCTCAAGGCCACAAGGAAAATATGTTTTGAGAACCATAAAAAAAATCGATTATTCTGCCGTATACAAATAATAATCAGTTAGGTTTTTAAAAATAATAATAATAGACAAGCTGTCCTTTTCCACCATATACAATAGAAACATTGACAAATTCTTGCACAATTTAATGTAGATCGTTGGTATATTTTTTCTCAGATAGAACACGTAGAATTTGTATGCCCCCACCGTAGCAAAGGGGGCATTAAGTTGTACCCTTGTCCGTAATATATATATACCATTATATAAATGGAAAAAAAAAGTGCTGACTTTTTTGTTTCCGTTCTCTAACTTAAGTTCATGAAGTTTGCCACAACCAAATGTTTTGAAACTTATAAACAATGCATATTTCCATAAAATTCAGAACAGTTAGAATGTTATTGGTTTAACATGTACTGTCAATAAGTTATGCCCCTTATAAATTGGAAAAAATGCTGAATTTTCCGTTTCCGTTCTCTCTTTTTCGTCTGTCTGACATAGTTCATCTTACACTGACCTCATTTTCTTAGAACATTGATAATGTTAAGTTAATATGATACTTGAATTAAAATATTTACATAACACCTACAGAGTTTCAAAAGTAATTCAATGATAAATAAAACCAACCAGACATTTCAGGGTGAACCTTCTTGCTTAGCAGATCTTAGTCTAGGTTTAAAGTTTTTAAAGCATCAATCTGTTTCAAAAACCAACAATGAGTTGCATTAAATTGTTCCTGTAACTTTTTTATAGCCATTTTGAAAAACAAAGTATCCTGAGCTATTTTTTTTTAAATGTTCATTAAGATTTGTTTTTCTAGATAATCATCTTATGCTCATTGTTGAAGGATATACGGTGACCTGTGGTTGTTTATTTCTATGTCTTTGCTCTCTGGTGGAGAGTTAATTGTCTCATTGACAATTACAACACATCGTCTTATTTTTATACATAGACTTACTAGTAATTAAGTTTTGGATTCAACATTATTCTTTTTCACTGACAGCATCAGTCTTAGATACGACAACGGGTTATGCGTATTACCAATTTTTTTTAAACTTCTGAGAAATCTTACATATATAAGATTGAAGGAAGGGGGTACATATGCTTTAGAAGTTGTGTTATGCTTAAATTCTTAAAATACTTAGTTCACAAGTAAACTAAATGAGATACCACGTTTTTTTTCAACAAATTTTATAATTTTGAAAAAAAAAAAAAAAAAATCGAAAAAAGGGGGGTGGACCATACCCAGAGTGATGATTTTTCATTTTGTACAAGTCTATCTTCATTTACTATATATTTTTGTTTAAAATTAACAAATGCGTGTCAGAATTGCACATATAAATGGAATATTTTAGCTTTTTAAGTTACTAAATGTTTGATTATTCATCTGATTGTTAATCTGAATTTTGGTGAAAATTGACAATTTTTGACTAAAATTTTTTTTTTAAAGAAAAAAAACCGCACGACTTTCTTTTTATTTTATGAATATATAGAATGTGGTCTTTCAAAATTTGTCAATGACATTTCATGGTATTGTTGGTCTTGGGAGATAAACAGATTTAAAATTTAGGAGTTTTTGAAATTTTTCATTTTCGAAATTTAACACATTTTTAAATGGTTGCTATGGAAACAAACTATTTAGTAAATTCACAATTTTAATGTTTTTGTATAGTTTGGGGTTTTGTTTGTCAATACTGTAAATATACATATAGTTTGTATTGATTAACAATATTTCTATGGGACTTTAAATTCCCTTATTTTATATTTTCAAAAAGGGTCTTTTTTCACATATTCAAGCAAAATGTTGATTTGATGGTTACCATGGCAACAGGCATAATACAGGGAAAATAAAGACAGAATTTTACTCATCTACCAAAGTTCTTATGATATAGGGCAAAAAAAATTACTTCTGTGACATGTCATGAATCACCTTCTGCATGATTTTTACAAAGACAGGTACTTAACTAATTACCGGTGTTGAATTTGTTATTACACAGCTTTAACAAAAGTTGTTTACCTCTGCCAATTGAAATGTTAACTGGTTCGTAATTTAAAAAACATACATAATGCGCACTTATACATTTGTTTTTTCGATAGCTCTTTATTTTCACTGTATACGCATGTCCCGTCAATTCTTATGAATGACACAACTAAACGTATTTCATATTACATAGTCAATAACGGAATTACCAATAGACTATTAACAGCTGTGGACATGTTTTCATATTTTTTCAAAATGCAATTACTCCGTAGAGATTTTTTTCATAATGTATCCAGAAGGTACGGTACTGCAATGTGTGGTCGAAGGAATCGAGTTGTTCTCACATATCATGAGTTTTAATGTTGATTGTATTTGAGGCCGTAAAATGATCAACAGTTTTGGGATTTGTTCAATTTAAACCACATATCAATCCCCTTCCCTTTCATGAATGTGACCTACCGAATTAGACTATTTACCGGATTTGTAATTACACAAGGAACACGACGGGTGCCACATGTGGAGCAGGATCTGCTTACCCTTCCGGAGCACCTGAGATCACCCCTAGTTTTTGTTGGGGTTCGTGTTGTTTATTCTTTAGTTTTCTATGTAGTGACTTGTGTACTATTGTTTTTCTGTTTGTCTTTGTCATTTTTAGCCATGGCGTTGTCAGTTTGTTTCAGATTTATGAGTTTGACTGTCCCTTTGGTATCTTTCGTCCCTCTTTTAGAGTATAATTGTTTATATTAACATTTCAATTTCTGGAATAGCTAGTATTAGTGTTGTCAGTATAAATCAATATGTTTTCTAACTTATTATAATTAACAGGTATTGCCTACAAAATAAGACAGAATGATTATAAGTTAACATGAACAAAATGCACCGTTAATTGTTGTTATAAAACATTTTTTTCTCGTACAACTCTTGATTTGGATTGTATTTCAAAATTAGTATAGTGTGTTTTTTTTCTATCGCATTGTAAATGTTTCAAACATTCTAATATTTACGTATTACATATAATAGTGGTTAAAATTATATTGTTCGGCAGTATATATTTATACCAGGAACACATGCTGTTCGACCTGTTAGTCAAATGCGTTTTTTTTAAATATACTTTTTCACTTTTTTTGCCTTTGAAATAATGTTTGTGCTGCATTTGTACACTTCTACTAAGCATTTTGTTTGACAAGCACAAGTATAAAAATTGCAGTTTTTCTCCAATTTTTTTCGCAATTTGGTTTGTACTATATTTTCCTATGGGTTTATATGAACCGTTCCTCCTATTCTGACTCTTTAATTTCTAATAGTAAATTCAAGAGTTTATCCTAAACTGAGGTAAATTATATGGCCTTCAAAATACCGTTTAAATCCCAAACAATACTGAAGAGACATTACCTGTCATATTATAACTAAAAACCTTCTGGTTAACTTGTGGAGAGGAAGGGTACAGTTTCCATATATTTAAGATCATTAAATGGTGAAATTCTAAACAACTTTTAAATCCTACATGAAAATGAATATTTAAAAGTCGATATAATATCTATAAGACGTTGTTTGCAAATATCACGAACCAATTGATTAAAATTCAATTCAGCACTATATGTTGGTGTCGATCGAAAACATTTGACCCTTATTTCACATTCTACAAGTTTTTGATGCGAGGGAAGTCAATAACCAAATTAGTGGTCTAAGAAACCCAGCTCTATTTGTAACAAAATCTTTGTTTTGTTCACATATCCGTCTTAAGTTGTTTGAAATGAATACTAAAGTACCAAAGGTGTCATCATTAATGTTTTTATCTCAAATTTCCAGATAAACTTAAGATTGAGGATACTAACGAAAATAGAAGGTATGTAACATTTATAAATATTGCGCGTGCTATTGTTTCAGATGGTCGACCTTTCAACTACAATATAACACAATTGTGATCATTTCAAATTGAAAAATTGTCATTACAATTGCTAAGAAATAAACGATCAACTGCTAAATTGTAGCACTTACATATTTCATAAGTCAGGAGCCTCTGGACTTTGGTTAGTCTTGTATTATTTCCAATTTTAGTTTCTTGTGTACAATTTGGAGTTTAATATGACGTTTATTATCACTGAACTAGTATATATATTTGTTTAAGGGCCAGCTGAAGGATGCCTCCGGGTGCGGGAATTTCTCGCTGCATTGAAGACAAGTTGGTGACCTTCTGTTTTTGTCTGTTCTATAGTCGGGTTGTTGTCACATTCCCCATTCCCATTCTCAATTTTATTCGTTAATACGTAAGCATGGTATTCACTATTGGTGTGTGCTACTGGCACAAAAACAGAGTTTTGAAGAAGACAAACTGAAATAGGTAGTACGTAAGCTTTACAGTCAGAAGCACTAATTTCGCGTTCCCAAAGGCAAGTACTTACAATGTTCTAAGCTGAAATAAGAAAACAAATGCCCCGGTCTGGATTATATCAATCCTGCAACTAGCAAGGACACTGAAAATATAATGTACAACTTTAAGTTTTAATGTCGCTTTAGTTTCTTTCAACTCTCTTTCATTCATAGTGTATTTATTTAGCAAAAAAGTCCCTAACTTCAAAATTATATCTCATACAATTCTTTCTGTTCATAATAAAAGTTTGTTCGTGAACACTTGATGCATATTTTAAGAATTTTGCCTGACTTGCATTAGTGAAAAGTAGCACGGTTCTACATACTTTTTTTTATCGTGCTGTAGGGAAAAAGCTTTTTTGAAAAATAAAAAAAAGGCTCTCTAATATATACCTATGATGTAACTTATTTAAGTGTTTTCGTTTAACTTAAAGTCATTGATGTGGTCGATATATATTATGTTTAAAAACAAAACGTAAGTACTTTTTTTATTCCTTGAAATAATTTTGATATTACGGCGATATATTTTTACGTAAAATAAAGAAAAAGTTTGAAATAAGATATGCTACTTATATGTCTAGATGAAATAATTTCACTTACATAGCCTCCAAAACAGAATAATTTTGGAAAGGATCTGTCTCAACAATTGAAAATTCATTTACTGCCAGGATTCTAAAAAATACAACACAAGAGTTTGCACATCGACTGATTTTGCTTTAACTACATGTATGTATCTTGGGATTTTAATATCCGTATTGCCTTTTAATTTCCGAACAAATTACATATATTACTTCATGCTACTATGTGTATGTTATCGCTAGGACATTGAAAGTTTGAAATGATCGTTCTAACTTAACTGCACTACTGTGCTTGTCGTGAAGATGTAAAATTATTGTATGCATAATAAAAAATACAACATAACCAGAAATACACTTGTGGAAAAATATATATTTCCTTACCCATTCTGAAATTTCTTAAACATAAAATATATTTCGATTGAATTACTTTTGTTTGTAAAAAAATGACTTTAACAACAACAGGATCGTATCATCGGTGAATACAATTAAAATGTGTGATACAACATGTACAATACTGATTTAAATTGAGTATTATTCATTGGAATTGAATTTGAACATGAACGAGTTTTCAAACTCAACTTTTTTCTAACAATTTTTTATGTTTTAATTGAATAAGAATAATGTTCTTTGCTGAATATTGTAATTGAAAATATTTCGAATAATGTTCACGTATTTGCAAATTTTTCAATTAAAACAGTGCAGACAGTCTCACACGATACATATATTTTCTTATACAATTCCTATGGGTTTCTTTTTTTTGTTGCAAATGACCGTTTCTTTTATAATTGGAATTGAATCTATCAAAATTGCACTTTCTGACTACCATTTAGCGTTTACAAATTTGATATCTGTTTTGAATTTTGTCATCCATGTCATTATAGTGGTACACCAAAATGTACACAAATAGGGATGTTATATTTGAAAGTAATTTAACAATTGTAAAATAATTTAACCCTTGTATGTTAACTTCATCATGAACGTTGGAATTTCTAAAGAGAAAAACTTCACTCATTTCCCTTGAATTTTTAAACTTTAAAAAAAAATCGAGAGGGTCGAAAATGTAGAAAGTTTTATTAAAGGAAACTTTAATTTATAACATGTTGGCTTTATCTATAATACTTGTCATTTTAGGGCCCTGTATTATGTGCTGTTCGTAATGAGCTAAGGCTAGTGTTGCAGCCTCAATTTTGACCTATAATGGTAACTTATACAAATTGTGACTTTCATGAAGAGATGTCTCATCGGCTCTTATAACATATCGTCTTATATCTGTTGTAATATGACCATTTTGAGGAATTTGTTCAGAGAGGTTAAAAAGCTTCATTATTTGCTTAAATGAAACTGACACGTCATATTCTGCTATCATGTTATGAAGTATCCGTACCCTGAAAGTATATTTTATGGATATTAATTGATTATCATAAATTAGTTTTGTTATGGATGCTTTACATTATCATTACCATATACTAACATGCTAATCGAATCCTTTGGAAAGTCAGACGGAATGCTTGTCAGACCTTTATTTAAGCAATTTAGGTAGCAATAAACAGTTAGGAAAAAATATTAAAATTTACCCTTATAAATTTGACCATCCTCTTTTCATTGCTTTCTTGTAATATCAAGCGTACTGTTTGTGTCATATATGGGCATATGTATGTAATCATAATCTTCCATAGATTTTATATCCAGTATATAAAATGGTAAAATATAATCTGTTTTGGGTGTATCCATTGCAACAGTCTGCATTTATTTGTTATCAAATATTGCAAAAAGGGGGGAAAAGATGTCAAATATTTCCCCAAAACTTGACTAAAAATAGAATATCAAACGCTTGAAGTAATACCTTTTCTGAAACTGTGTACATATAGTATTCAGCAAATCCAATGAAAATCATATGTCTTTCGTCTCATTTTTTTGTAAAATTGCGTCAAAATCTTCGTGTAGATAAAAAGTGTTTGTAAACATTACATTAATTTCTGGAGAGATTGCCGGTCTAGCTATGAAAATACGGATTGTCAAACAGAAAAAAAGCCCATAAAACATGTAAAACATAATCTTGATGCTCTTATAAACCATCTTTGAAGGCACGCAGCTGTCTAAAAATGAATTTTATTACACAATAACTTTCCTATTTGAAAAATCCACAGGGGCCAAATTGCGAAACTAAACTCCTAACTGTGTGTTGCTACCGTACACAGTCCCATCTGTACTATTTATACATGTGCATTGTACTGGATAGGATGAAACCATATTCAATTCCACGTCAGATATAATCAACAGCAATGATGACAACAAAAGCTGAGTCCTTATAGAACCTACTTCGGAAAAGCTGCAACATATGCTCGATTCTATTGCCTAAGATTTTTATAACCAGCGGACAATTTTTCAATTTTTCTAATGTGCACTTCAGGTAATTGCTACATGTGTATGATTGAACACAGAGAAATATAATGACAGTATTTTCACATATGTGTTTTACTTATATTAATATATATGCGCGGTTCTTTTTACCTACAACAGGGAAGTACATTCGTGCTTTTGTTTACCTGATTTCATTGTATACCCATAGGTGATACATATAGTCCCTGCGCGGAGTAAAAACATGTTCTATTTCCCACATTTGGCTATACTGCTATTAACATGATTGAGCATACCTTATTCTCATTAATTCATAATATTGAAATACATTTTGCTTATTCAAATAGTTTGGCCTTGCGCATCACCAGAGAGATATTTATTGTCGAAATGCATTTAACCTGCAGAAAATTGGTACGTTTGTATTACGTAAAGTAAATAATAAAAACAATTATTAAAACTTTGAACAATTAAAAGACATGTATTGTCTAAAAGCATATCTTATACAGAAAAAAAGTACGTGTATATTACATAAAAAATAATGCAAATATTACAGCAAAATATAAATTAAAACACGACACATATTAACCAAATCATGTAAAGAAGAAATATACCAAATTATGTTATTATATGATTACCAATAATATAAATATAAAGCAAAAGTCTCACATTGTTGTCTGCCACATAATTGATTGTCTGCAATTATATGTAATGATGTATGACCAACCAAGTAGCTGGTCTTACGTGTTTATGTGTGTGCCTTTAGATAAATCATGCAGTTTGCTGTGTCATTGATACAGGTTTAAATAAACAAACAGTTATATTATACAGTAGATTTTAGAGTCTTACTAAAATTTCAACAACTATTACAAAACTTATTCATGACATATGACAGGTTTGTTTTAATTGTTTACGTTATTTTATGATTGTGTTGTAGAGGAGACTTATATGTTGTTTGTTAAATATAAACAAAAAAAGTTAAAACCAAACAAGTTTTACAATATTGTCTTCACAATTGTTTGCCTTTCTAAATCTTAAGTGATAATATGGAATTATGGTATACACATTTCAAATTACAAATGAATGTCGACTATCCATTTAATTTATAATCAGTATAAAATTTTGTAAAATATGTTTTCATATTTTCGTGAAATAGATATTGCAAACCTCGAAAATATCATATTTGGCTTTTCTAAATGACAAAGAAAATATTATTTTTAAAGTAATTATGAAACGTAGAAGAAAATCCAACGAAATCGAAATACAGCTGTTGAAAAGAAGATGATATAAAATCTGTCTTAACTGCAAATTTATAAACTTCATCAGTTCGGTAAAACAACAACAAAACATTAGTTTGCCGACTCATTTTCAAAGCTGGTCTTACCAATAGATAGACTATGTAAAATTTATCCATTATGTTTTTATTTGCTATATGCATTTCTGTAATATACTTTGAAAATAATAAAGTTTTGTCCTTAAAAAGCAAGGCAGTCTACAATAAAATCATTGTTGTGTTTAGTTTTTTAAAAGTTTTTTTTTGCCATTTGCAATTTCATTAGAAAGTTAGAAAATCGGTTCTCAAAAACTACAAAGAAATTATACTGCTTTTGGGGGTTTATCCGGTAATTTAATAAACAAAAAGATTGCGACTTCTTTTCTAGGTTTTTTTTGTATATTTTCAGAAAAATCTTAGTTATCTATAAATTGTATCATTGCTACATATCTAATGTTAGATAAGTATGTCTATTTTAAGCTCTTTTTTCAAAAGTTGTCAAATTGATCAGGTTTTTTTCAGTACGTTTTTCATTGAGAAAAGCACCAGTTAATGAATCAAATGTATACAACCAAAAACCCGCTTGCATATAACTAACAATGCTACTATTGCACATCCATAAATGAACTATCAACCCTTTTTATATAACAAAGTATCATGCATCATAGTTCTAATGTTCAAATATAATGCATATGAATATGTCATGATCAATAACATAACAAAGTGATATTTCTTGTATGTGTTTAGTGCTTGTAACTGAACAGCTATGTAAATTATTTTTTAACTCTCGTGGTCATTAGTCTTAATTCTATTTGTTGTTCATTAAATGCTAGCTGGTAATTTCGTACGAATGCTAAGCGTAACGTCATTTTACCAAATTTACGAGACTTACGAGAATTATAATCTCGTCCCAAATGGAAAAAACATTATTTTGAGTATTTGTGTTAGGTTTTTGTAGCTTGCATGTTATTATAAAACTGTGTGGTTTGTACAGGAATCTGATAATTGCTCTTAACTTCCTCTTTCCAAGAATCGATGCTATTAATAATCAGTGCGTAATCGTCTGATACATATACACATATTGTTTGTACTGTACAATTCATTTTATACGAAAATACAGTTCTATACGTTTAAGTTTTGTGCATGTTCATTTTACAGGGATAATAACACAAAATGTTTCCCTTAATATTTTGCTATTAATCAGGCCGTTGTTTTTCCTTTTTACTTATTTAACATGTTGTTGACAATCATTCATATCTGTCCTTACACTATATGTATTGACCAATATGTCCGTTTTGTGACCAATGAATAATGAAAGCAACGTAATTTAGACATTGTGGATCGTTGACTTATTTGCAACCGTTAAACATATCCTCATAATTTTATTCTCCTACTCCTAGATTGTTTTGCTTAAATATGTGTGTTTATTCCTATTAAAAAAAATTAATAAAGTCTGTGTCTGCAGGTAATTGTCACATTTGTCACATGTAGAGCAGAGTGGGTTACCCTTTCCAGAGCACCTTAGCTTAAATCACAAATGATTTTAACAGGGTTTCGTGTCGTTTGCTTTCTGTGTTGTCTTTTGTGGACAATGTTTACATCATTTTGTCGTATTTTGTTTTATTTAAGGTCTAATTGTTTTATATGTATGTGTTTCATTGTCCTTTTGGAATCATCCGCCTATATTTTATCCCAAGACTGCAAATTTCAAATTATGTTTGTTCAAGGAAATCGTTTGATTGCATTATCAATATAATCCTCTATTTTATAATATTAATATAAAAGTATAACTGTGTATGCTTTTCACCAGTTTTGGTAAAGGTTATCTTGGCTAGCGTTTCACAAAAAGACGTATGATGTACGTTAAGGTTTTACTTTTCAAATTGTGTGCACATGTTCATGTATATTTGATGAAAGATCGCTCTCCTGCTTTAATAGTTTCTTTCTGTATCAAATATAAGCAATATAATCGTCTATATTTATAACAGTATACTTTATATTTCCATTGAATAATGTCATTATTTTTATGATTCTTGTGATCAACATTTTTGAAATCTTATACAGTCGAAAACGATATAACACTCGTGATATTCCCAAATCACATCAGGCCCAATTTCTCATCTTTTTTTTTGTACTGTATGTGCATGAATTTATATCTGAAATTCAAACCAGCCAATAAGATATACAAATTGATAAAAGATACGTTTGCCTTTTTTCAGATGGTGAAAAATCAAATAATAGCAGTCTATTTCATAAAAAAGGGACGACAGATTCCAGATGGAGAGTCAAACTCATAAATCGAAAGAAAACAGACCGCCATGGCTAAAAATGGAATGACAAACAGACAAACAAAAGTACACAAAACTAAAGAATAAGCAACACGAACCCAACCAAACTAGATGTGATCGCAGATGCTCCGGAAGGGTAAAGAGATCCTTCTCCATATGTGGCACGTGTTGCTCATATTATAACAAATCCGGAAAATAGTCCAATTCGGTATTTCACAATCTTGAAAGGCAAGGGGATTGTAGTTACGACGTAAGAAACACATCCGATATCAATTGTGAAACGGTTATTTCATATCGGGCAACCAACTTGTGATGGCGTCCGTAAAATTTACGAAGAGAGGATTTCAACTTCATAATTTGGAACTCTTGGTTGTACAGCTTCCTTGTGAGCAGCAACCCTAAAAAAAATCACGATAGGAAATGCAAGCATGGTAATATCGTATCGATTGGGAGATATATACTCCGTATGCAGGTGCTGATGGAATGTTGCTACTTAGAAATATAATTTTCGCAATTGTAAAGTTGAAATCATCTCTTTTGTCGTAAAGTTTTGTTTTTAACGACCCTCATTGTCAATTTCTAGAAGTCAAGATATGAGGTCGACTTAACTGTATCTGTTGTATCCTTTATCTCTAGTTCAATGGGATAGATGCGTTCAACATAGTAACCAAATTTTGAAATATTTAGTGAAAGAACATCATCTATATAGCGGAAAGTAGAGATAAAGGATATGGCAAACTTTTTATCTTTCTTCCAAAGAAGTTTCTGTATGAAGTCAGCTTCATAATAATAAAGAAACAAGTCAGCAAGACGAGGAGCATAATTAAATCCAATTGAAATGCCGAAAGTCTGTTGAAAAACACGTCCTCCAAACCTCACAAATATGTTGTCAATCAAGAAATTAAGCGCCTTGATAATGTCAGTTTCAGAGAATTTTTTGTTTGAATCAGAGTGATCCTTTACAAAGTAGGATGTATCCCTCACTATGACAAGATACTTGTTTCTACGTTGGCCATTCTGTTTTATGAAACAAAGCAAAACCAACTCTTTCAATTTGTCTTTTAGTTTGGAATGTGGAATACTTGTGTAGAAAAATCAGATGTGTTCAATCTTTTGCAAGATGAATGAGAGTTAGATTGTATGTACTCTAAACGATCTGTGGAATGTTTAAGTTTTCACGTCTGATTCACGCCACCTGTAGAATAGGCAGTTTCACAATTACTTTGAATCCCGTCTTTGATTGCTGATAAAATAGATGTTAATAATTTCAAAAAAGATTTCGTGGGGCACTTGGAAGACCCAGCAATATACCGTTGTTTTTAAGGACACTTATGTAGTTTAGGTATCCAATACAGTGATAGAAGATCCAGTTCTTCATATTTGGTTGAAATTCCAACGAAACATAGAACAGACCTATCATTATTCCGGATTTTCTCTTTGGTAAGTGTCGTGAGGGTATATGTTGAGTTTCCAAGTATATTGTCGATACCTAATTCGTTTATTATTCATGGAGGTAGGATAAGTGTTTTCCAAATTTGGGTCTTTGACGATTGACGTAGCATAGGCATAAATTGAACCATTCAGTTTCTTAAAATATGATTGGAAACATCGAAAATGTATTATTGACCTGTAATTCAATAATTTCATCTCATTAGACCCATTTTCATCTTACATTACCTTTACAAAGTCAATCTATATGAATACATGTCTGTATGTGTATAATAACAAGCGAAATGCTAATTAATTCCAAAAAATCCATACGTTGATTTTTACTTTTTTTGATTAATGGTTTTATGTTATAAAATGTTATGAGAATGTCAAGCAATTCGGTGACCTCGAATTTGTCAGCTAATGTACTTTACATTATAAAAAGGTATTATAACGCATGAACATGTTTCTGCGATTATGTTTTGAATTATTTGTTTTTCTTCGTAAACTGCATTACGTATACTATATGACTTGTTTTTAATGCTTACACCATTGAGAAAAATACTAGATCATTTGAGCAGTAAGTTATTGTCGTTGATTTTCTTCCTCCTCTCTTAGCCATTCACTGATTTTCGTTTCCTCATACTATTTTTCACTCAAACTAATTTTGTTCACATCCAATCACAGTGTATACACAACCATTAGTCCTAGTTAACACGAAATCATCATTCATATCCTATCATTCATTTACAGCCTTTCGCATATAACAAATCATTCAAACCAAATCACTCAGTCCTATATTTTACTCATTCACACATAGTCACCAAGTCAGGGATAGTCAGTCATACAAATCCAGTTACTAAGTTACAACCAGTATAATTCACATCCTATCACTCACTCTTGCCAATTCATTTTCGTTTGTGTCTGTGTTATATACTGTGTTTCAATTCATTATTTTGAAAAAAAGGCTGTTATTTTTCTCGTTTTATTTGCTTAACATTTGTCATGGTTTTTTTTTATAGCTGACTATGCAGTATGACTTTGCTACCTGTTGAAGGCCGTACGGTGACCTATATATGTCAATTTCTGTAGCATTTGTTGTATCTAATGCATAGTTATTTCATTTGCAATCATACCAGATCGTTTTTTTATACTCATAAACAATCTCTCAGCCAGATACAAACACTTATGCATTCACTCACTAAGTCATACCCTACTACTCAACTACACAAAGTCGCTCATTATTATCTCTTATCAATATTCAGTGACTCATCCACTCTAACCAAGCTATATAGTCAGTAACTGATATTCATAAACAGGCACTATTTTTGACTGCATAGTCACTCACTCACATGTAATGACTCAATCATCTCAAACTCAACAACATACAGTCACAATTTAACCGATTTACATCATCGACAATCGAACCAAGTCATACAAGTTAACACATTCACATCCTGCAATGTCTTCCAGTTATTTATTGTTATTGTAATTATTGTATTTATTTATGTTGGCCTAATTTGTGTTGTATGGCCTGATAGTTGTTTACAGAATAATCTTAGAACTGTGCAGTTTAGAAATCACTGGAACAATTACAGAATGATTGGAACTTTCCAGAATGATCCTAATAAAAGATGCGTTATATAAACTTCTACATTTTACTAGAAACTTCCATTGTAACTTTCTAGGATGTTCTAGTATAGATTGTTCTAGAATTTTCCTTGACAATTATATATATATGCAGACACTAAAGTTAAACGCTCACTCTTGGACTTAGACTTAGACATCGATAGACATTAGCATTCACAGCATTTGGATTGACACTTTAATTCTACAAACAACATCATACTGGATTTTGACCTTAGTAGTGAACGTAATATTCAGATTGGATTCCGAGAAGATTTCCGGATACAGATAAAGATAAAAGATTGGACTCATATTTTGACAGTTAAGTTAACAGTAATATTTGTGTAATACTTCTTGTAAACATTTGTATAATAAATCTTTTTAAATTTTATACAATTGATTTGTGTCTTTTGTTGGCTGCAATTTAAAGGCGATTTCTGGCCGTAACAGAAATTTGGGGCTCGTCCGGGATCACGAAAATATCTTATTCAAAATTTATTCAATATTTTTATTATAACTAGCCAACAAAATTCTACAAAATGGCATTTGATGCCGATAAATTTTTCAAAACGCCAAACCTGGAGGGGTTTGATAATTTAAAGAAAGAGGTATTAGTGTTGCATGCTAAACATCTGAAATTAGATTTTAAAGTATCTATGAGAAAACAAATTATAAAAAATTTGGTTATAGACAAATTAGTTGACGCAGAAATTTTAGGTGAAGAGGCTCTTGAACTGAAGGTCGAAAATATTGACGCCTTTAAATTAAAACAGCTTGAATTAGAACATGAACTCAAATTAAAGGAACTGGAAATGAAGGAGATGGAGAAAAGAAAAGAAGATGAACTTAAATTAAAACAGGCAGAACTGGAAATGAAGGAAAGGTTGGAAATGGATAAAAAAGAAAAAGAAGATGAATTTAAATTAAAAGAACTTGAAATGAAGTTAAAAGAACTTGAAATGAAGAAAAGGCTAGAGATGGAGAAAATGAAAATTGAAATGGTCAAGGAAGAAAACAACACTAAAGTCCAGCCGAAATCAGAATATTTTGATGCAGCAAAAAATATACGTTTGGTTCCCAGATTTTGTGAAAAAACAGTCGATAAATATTTTCCACAGTTTGAGAAAATTGCTCATAATTTGAATTGGCCAAAGCCATATTGGACTACAATGCTACAAAGTGTTTTTGAGGGTAAGGCCGCTGAAATATACTCGGCACTTCCATCAGAAAAAAGTTCCGATTATGACATGGTGAAACAGGAAGTTTTGAAAGCTTATGAGCTAGTACCAGAAGCATATAGACAGAAATTTAGATGTTATAAAAAGTTTGATTCGCAAACCTATGTGGAATTTGCTCGGGAAAAATAAGATTTATTTGATAAATGGCTTACTTCAAAGAAAACAGATAACAATTTTGATAACCTAAGACAATTGATGTTATTAGAAGAGTTCAAACGATGTGTTCATTTTAACTTAAAAACACATTTAGACGACAAAACTGTTGGGACAATACACGATGCAGCTGTAATTTCAGATAATTATACCCTTTCACATAAAAGAAGTTTCAAGGGTCAAAATGTTAATACTTCGAGTGGAAATTACAAAAATCAAAGCACTGAGCGTACTGATGGTAAGCCTGTTGCACAGAATAAGAGTCAGTCCAGTTATAATATGTCTACTCCAAAATTTGATACTTTTGCGAAAAAGTCACTGATTTGTGCTTATTGTAAGAAAAATGGTCACCTGATGGCTGATTGTTTTAGACTTCAGAAGAAGAATGAACGAGATAATAAGCCGAAG
Source organism: Mytilus edulis (assembly GCA_019925275.1). Lineage (NCBI taxonomy): Eukaryota > Metazoa > Mollusca > Bivalvia > Mytilida > Mytilidae > Mytilus > Mytilus edulis. Next base: position 80,669,449 of record CM034361.1, on the reverse strand, counting down.
TCCAGTGCTTGTACGACACCTTATATTACCAGTACGTTGGAATGTCCTGCGAGTCAAGCTTTTAAGTCCAGTTTTTGTGATTACATGGAGGAATATAAACCCTTTATGTCTGATGGGTTTATTTCTATTGTTGATGATACCACTCTTCAGCCTATTAAGATTTTACGGGACACTGCAGCTTCTCAGTCTTTATTGTTAGAAGGTGTGTTGCCTTTGTCCGAGAAGACTTCTGTTGGTGCCTCCGTTTTGTTACAAGGTGTAGAGTTGGGTTGTATAGATGTTCCTCTTCATCGTATTTATCTGAAGTCAGATTTGATAACTGGACCAGTTATTTTGGGTGTTCGTCCTAATCTCCCTGTTGAGGGTGTTACATCATTGCTAGGAAATGATCTAGCTAGGAATAAAGTGGTTGCTGAACCAATTGTTACCAGTGAACCAGTGGTGGATGTTAAATCACCTGAAGATGATGCTGAATTGTATCCAGCTTGTGTTGTTACTAGGGCGATGGCTAGCAAACAACAAGATGAGAATTTGCAAAAATACCAGTTTGATTACATGGACCTTTCTGACACTTTCCTAGCTAACATTAAAGGTCCTGGTAGCTCAAAAAAGGCCATAATAAGATCACCTAGTGTTAACAAGAATGTTATTACGCCATGGCCAGACGTAAACAGCCATTCATTAGACCGAAATAATTTATTCGAAGAACAACCAGCGGGCGCAACCACAGGAGGAAGCAGACAAAGTGGCTAAATGCTATCACCATCAGGACGGCATTTTAATGAGGAAGTGGAGGCCTCCTGATGCTACCCCAAAGGAGGAATGGAGAGTGGTATACCAAGTGGTGGTTATTATTATTGGTCTTGCCCATGACACCCCCTTGGCTTGACACTTAGGTATAAGGAAGACTTGCCTTAAGATCTTGCAGCATTTCTACTGGCCAAGACTTAGAAATGATGTTGCAGAATACTGCAAATCATGTCATATATGCCAGGTTGTTGGTAAGCCTAACCAGAAAATACCACCAGCACCACTTCTGCCTATTCCAGCCTTTGAGGAACCTTTTAGCAGAGTTCTAATTGACTGCGTTGGACCTTTACCGAAGACCAAAACTGGAAATGCGTTTTTATTGACAATCATGTGTACATCCACTCGCTTTCCTGAGGCTATTCCGCTAAGAAATATCAAGACACCTACTATTGTCAAAGCACTTATCAAATTTTTCACATTAGTTGGACTTCCTAAGTCTATACAGTCCGACCAGGGATCAAATTTCATGTCAGGTTTATTTCAGCAAGTCGTGTACCAGTTAGGGATTTTCAGTATAGATCAAGTGCGTACCATCCAGAATCCCAAGGTGCCTTAGAACGTTTTCATCAAACAATAAGGAACATGATTAGAACTTTTTGTCTTCAATTTGACAGAGACTGGGATGATGGAGTTCACTTTCTACTTTTTGCAGTCCGAGAGGCTGTTCAAGAATCCCTTGGATTTAGTCCCTTTGAGCTGGTATTTGGCCATACTGTAAGGGGACCGTTAAAATTGATTAAGGAAAAGTGGCTTACTGAACATCCCGACTTGAATCTTTTAGACTATGTATCTAGATTTAAAGAAAAAATTGTAAACTGCTTGTCAAATTGCTCAGAAAAACTTAAAAAATGTACAGAACAAGATGAAAATATGGTATGATAAAGATGCCAGGGATAGAGTTTTTGAGCCTGGTTATAAGGTACTTGTATTTTTGCCAGTCCCTGGACATCCTTTACAAGCTAAATATTGTGGTCCTTATACAATAGAGAGTAAAATCAATGATCTGAATTATATTGTAAAAACTCCAGGTCGGCGCAAACAAAACAGAGTGTGTCATATTAATGAACGTACTAATGAATGTGAGAGTAAACCAGTTGCCACTTTAGGCATGGTTAAATTTGAGAATAATCATGACAAACCAAAGGTAATTGAACCACCTTTTAGTTCTAAAACTATGGAAGAGACGGTTAGATTGAAAAATTCAGAAATTTTGTCAAATTTAGACTCAAAACTTGCACATCTGTCTCTTGATCGTAGAAAAGAAATAAAAGCTTTGGTATTTTCTTTCAAAAATCTTTTTCCAGATGTGCCAAACAAAACCACTGCTGTTTGTCATGATGTTGATGTAGGAGATGCTTCTCCCATTAAGCAACATCCTTATCGGCTCAATCCACTCAACTTGAAGTTATGAGAAAAGAAAATGAATATATGCTTGACAATGATATTATTGAGCCGAGTAACAGTGAATGGAGCTCTCCTTGTCTCCTTGTGCCAAAACCAGATAAAACCTTTCGTTTCGTGACTGATTTTAGAAAAGTAAATTCAGTCTCAAAATCTGATTCCTATCCGATTCCAAGGATAGACGATTGTATTGACAACATTGGTCAAGCAAACTGTGTGAGCAAATTTGATTTGTTGAAAGGTTATTGGCAAGTTCCATTGACACAGAGAGCTCGTGAAATATCAGCTTTTCTTACACCAGATGGCTTATTTCAATATACTGTAATGCCGTTTGGCATGAAAAGTGCACCAGCTACATTTCAAAGAATGATCAATAATGTTATAAAAGATTTAAACTGTTGTTATGCTTGTATTGATGATCTAATTGTATGTAGTGATAGCTGGGAACAGCATTTAACACATTTGTATAATACTTTTGATAGATTGTCACAATCAAATTTGACTATTAACCTTGGTAAAAGTGAATTTTGTCAGGCTACTGTTAATTATTTAGGGCATACAGTTGGACACGGTCAAGTGAAACCTATTATGGCTAAAGTGGAAGCCATTTCAAAATTTCCTACTGTGGTTCAACCATTGACTCATCTTTTACGAAAAGATTCTAAATTTATCTGGAGTGAAAATTGTCAAAACGCTTTTGAAAATAGCAAATCACTTTTAATTTATAGTCCAGTTCTGATTACTCCAGACTTTGAAAAACAATTTAAACTTGCCGTTGATGCAAGCGATGTAGGAATTGGAGCTGTTTTATATCAAGAAACAGATGATAATGTTGAGAAACCTATATCATATTTTTCTAAGAAATTAGATAAACATCAGAAAAATTATTCAACTATTGGAAAAGAGTGTTTTGCAATGTTGTCAGCACTTCAACATTTTGATGTATATTTGTATCCCACTGTATATCCTATTCTTGTTTGTACTGATCATAATCCTCTCACCTTCATACATAAAATGAGAAACAAGAATCAGAGGTTGACTAGGCGGAGTTTATTGTTACAGGAATATGATGTAATTGTAAAACACATTAAGGGTAAAGATAATGTAATAGCAGATGCTTTATCTAGAGCTTATTAAAACACTTTGTATATACTATGTATTTTTGTTCATATTATTCATGATAAGTTTTTGTTACACTAAAACTTCTTTTAAGGGGGGAGGTGTTATGATATTGTAATTATTGTATTTATTTATGTTGGCCTAATTTGTGTTGTATAGCCTGATAGTTGTTTACAGAATAATCTTAGAACTGTGCAGTTTAGAAATCACTGGAACAATTACAGAATGATTGGAACTTTCCAGAATGATCCTAATAAAAGATGCGTTATATAAACTTCTACATTTTACTAGAAACTTCCATTGTAACTTTTTAGGATGTTCTAGTATAGATTGTTCTAGAATTTTCCTTGACAATTATATATATATGCAGACACTAAATGTAAACGCTCACTCTTGGACTTAGACTTAGACATCGATAGCATTCACAGCATTTGGATTGAAACTTTAATTCTACAAACAACATCATACTGGATTTTGACCTTAGTAGTGAACGTAATATTCAGATTGGATTCCGAGAAGATTTCCGGATACAGATAAAGATAAAAGATTGGACTCATATTTTGACAGTTAAGTTAACAGTAATATTTGTGTAATACTTCTTGTAAACATTTGTATAATAAATCTTTTTAAATTTTATAATTGATTTGTGTCTTTTTTTGGCTACAATTTAAAGGCAATTTCTGGCCGTAACAGTATCTTAATACATTTTGATAGTTATTTGGCTGCAGTAGTATTCTTCTTCAGTGCTGTGGATGACACAGTAACTCGACAGACATCAGTGTCTACCAAAATCTTTGATTGCTTGATTCACATAAAATCATTTGTTTTTTAGGCATGAGTTCGAAAACAAGGAAAGAACGAACCACTATTCAAAACTATTTTTGATTACGAATTACGAGATTATAATAAGTCTGCAGGTATTGAGTATTACAGAACACATTTCAAAACAACATTGTACAAGTACACGGCCACGCCAGGTATGGATGAGCACATAAAATATAAGGTTATGTGTAAAAGTTTTCTGCACCCTCAAGTACTAAGGTACCCTTATCGCAACTTCTTTGTGGATGTTGTTTTATTTTAAATTCTTTTCGAGGTAAAACATGACCTTTTTCCATCTGTCGTGTACCAGTCTCTCAACTTCATCGTGACAGCCCATTTGACAATATTTATGACAAAATTGTCAAAAAGATGCTTAGAATTTTACGTTCATCAAAATAGTCAAAGTATGCCAAATTATTACTATAAACATGTACTTTTTTACAATCTAGTAGAATAGCTTCATATTCAAAATTTTAACTGCTCTTAAAATGTACCACAAACACAAATCACAGGCAAAGTATACCTTTTTTTCATTGTCTTATTTATAAGTTACCTGTTAAACAACCCAATATTAGTTAATAATAAACACATTATTAATAGCTTTACATTCAAGTCAGAATTCTAAAAATCGGCGGTCATGTGTTCTTGTGAATGATGCTATTTTATCGTTTGTTGTTTTTCAACAAAAACCTGTCATCAGTCTTCTCCTTTAGGTTGTTTAATTTTTGAATTTTTTTTTAAGTTTCTGGCATAATATTATCGCATTGATAAGCATACCACATCATTTAATATGAATGAGTATCTACTGGCCAAAATGTTGTGTAAAATCATAAGTATAATAATTTTTCAATCAATCATGCCAGACTGGAAGTGATTCATATTTTTTTCTTTAACAAATTAGATGTTTACAATTTAAAACTACAAGCTACGGACATAAAAGAGTTTTGATACGTTTTGTATATTTAAGAACTGATATGTATACGAGAACATTACACTATGTGTCTGTCATGGCTCTATTTTTACAGAAAAGGGGATGAATATTTCAGCAGCACGTTTCTTATTATACTGAAATGTCCTTATATATTCGCCGTCTGGTAAAATTGGCACAATGATTAGCCGCGTTTACTGAAGATGATGTTTTTCATTTAGCTGAAGAAAAATCATGTCCTAATATCTACTACTGTCCTACCTTTTATTCTGTTAGCACTGTATAATCCTGACCTTCACCTTTTCAAGATTATTCACATTGTAAAACTGCCATCTTGGTTTCTATGAGGATCCCTTATTACATAACATTCGTTACTCTCCGGTAATATCCTTATCATTGATGATACAATTTCCCGCGCTTTTTACGTAAACATGACGATAATATCCGAGAGACACAAGAAAATGGACAGCACGTGAAATTCACGACAACACCTCCGGTAATAACGTTGTCGGGTTCCACCATTCAAAATAATGTTGGATTATGTGAAGTCAGGATTATACTGTGCAAGCACAATAAAAAGGAGGCCATTAGTGGATATTTGGACATGATTTTTATTCCGATAATTGAAAAACATGATTTCGAGTAAACATGGTCGATATTTAAGAAAATTTTGGCAATCATTGTGCCAATTTTACATGACGGCGACTATAAATGTATTAATTCTTAGTTTGTCGACATATGAATGATATGGCACGAAATAAAATCTGAATATACGTATCAAAGTTTGAACAACTAATAATTATACAAACAACTTATGAATCACTGTTAAGTAATTAATAAATCGGCTAAAATCAAAAAAGGTAGAGCATTATTTACATCATCAAAACAAACACTTGCATAAAACAATCCAAGAGCTTTCTGGTTACATACAATATAATAACTTTTTTTCAAGTTCATATGAAGACAAAACGTCCACATTCGTGCTTGACTCTCGTATAAATGTAAATGTTTTTTATAAATTTTATTGCAATTTTAAGACTTCTGATAAATGTTATAAACTTAATGATTATTTGCGCACAAACGATAGAAAGAAATGCAGGACAGTCCTTGAACGGGGCGAATGAGGCTGAACACTTTTTTATGACAACTAGTGATTTCTAAAAGTTAGGGAAGGTTACTTTTGAATCTGAGGTTTTCTTTTTACAATTTTAACTAAAGCGAAAGTAAATAAAAACAAAATCATAAGATTAACATTAATGAGAACAAATCAAAATAGAAAAAAAAATATAATTATTGCTTTTCGAGTATATCAAAATGCATTTGTTTAATCTTTAATCCTATTCATATAAAGCACTGGAAGCATCTGATCTAACATAAGACCATACATGTATTGCACAGTTTAAACATAAACAATTTAAATGTTCTTAAACGATACATAATGTCATTTGATGATTGCATATATGTATTTATGTATCATTAAGTTATTCAACAAACATAGGTGTTGACCAATTACTTTACAAATATTAATTATTTGAAACAGACATTTCGAATCTAACAAAAGTCTATTTTGGAAAACCTAGCTCCACTTCTGTTTAAATTTCTTTTAAAATCTTCGGGGAACGATTTATACGAAACGCGCGTGTGGTAAACTAAATTATAATGATGGTACCTTTAATAACTAATTACCACGTTCCTAAAGCAATTTGCTTAGTAATGATGAAAATTTTACAATGGATGCACATTCATAAACTTATAGCATATATGTTAATTTAGTTCAAATCCATAAATACAATTATTTTTATACTACGACATTTTAGCCAAAAACGTGGTTTACGGTCTGCACATTTTCCTGTCATTTTTCTTACTGAACTTTTTCATCTAATCGTCCATTGTTTTTGCAGTCCTTTGTTCATTGCTTGTGTTTGAATGATCATCCATCGTCATATACACTGCTATGCTGCCTCTTTCACTTTTATCTTCCCAAAATTGCACATTGTTACTGTTTAAATTTCAGTTGGGCATTACATCTCTATCGAAACCGAGCTAACTATGCATGCTTCACCTGACAATTAAAAAAAAAAAATTCAAGAACACTGGCGAAACCTACAATGAAGTCACAAAATTTATAAATACTAATAGGTTCAAAATGAATATTAATAACCTTCATTGGATGTGTGTTTGCTTAATTTTTAGTTTTCAATTTATAAGTATGCAAAGTGTTTTGTGAACGGTCATGATGATTTGTCGGTGTTTTTTTATTGATTGTTCAATGATTTTGTTTGCATTTCTTGAACTTATTAGTTTTCATCCACCATTTTTCATCTGATGCCTCTTTCTTTAATATATTTATCATATTAAACAAGTCATTTGAATATTTCGTGATAAAAGATACACTTTTCTTTACATTTTCATGGTAACATCATATATAATGGAAAATTAGTAAAATCATAGAACTATAATAATTCTATTGTCATATTTTGAGGTGTTAAAACACGCGAAATAAACGAAAATATATTACTCTGAAATAAACTAAAAGGATAAGATAAAAACGATTTACGTGAAGCATCTTCGCATATCTCTCTTGTCTTTGTTTTGTTGCATGTCAGCTTGCGTTTTGTTTTTATCTGACTTTATAAAGTACAATGTTTGAATTATCACTATTTTTTGTGACATTTTGATATTTTACATTATCAAAACTAATTTTCCATTTTCATTCTCAATTTTCAACTTTTTTATATTGTATAAGATTAATTTGCTTCTAATTTCAATGTGTACAATGCTGTTTTTATAACTACCAATTCAACCAGAAATCACGTAAATCTGGAAACGGTTGACTGCAAATTCCATATCAATCGAGATTAAATTCGACATGTAAAGCTTAACATTGTTTTTATTCATAGCACATTTGATAACACTGAACGGTCATCTTTTTTTTTGTCATCATTTTTTTGATACATGTATTGCATTTTTGGAACATTATGCAACAACAACATTAACAAGTACCAAAGTTTACAGCGTAAAAAATACAAAGTAAAGGAACAGTTATATTGAACTCTAAGGTAAATTATGAACAGGATACACTGTATGACCATGAAAATGATGAAAACTACAAACCATTATGGATCATTGAGAAACACCATTACAGGACTGGTTAATGAAATTAAATAATCTAGTCTGTTTTAAAAGTGCCGAAAGGTACTCCGAATCAAATAAAATGATGAAGATATACACCTGTAGATATTCAGAGTGGATATCTTTAGCAAAATCAACATAATAATCACTTGTTTTTCGGTGTACCATTTTTATATTTTGAATCGAAACAAACGCAGATTAAAAATACCAAACAATCAATTGTAGTGTATGTTTCCTTTTCCATGGAAGAAAATTATTTTATATTAAGTCAATTACTTATATGCAAAAGAAAAAAAATCAACCTAAAATAATAACCTATATGGCTTCAAGATACATGTTTAACATACTAAATTTATATCTATATTTACATTGAAAAAAAAGTATAACTGTACAAACTTAACATTCTTAGGATAAAAGTATAAGGCTTAGAAACCTAGAAAATGGGCGACTATGACTATTGGATCGGTAAGGACATTTTTGATTTTTTTGTTTGAGGACTGTTATAACATCTAAACTGTCACAACCTTTGGAAATTTAGAGTTGTGCCAGTTCACATCGAAAATAACTTTTTTCATTTGGCATATCTTTGTTATCTTTGCGCCGTGTTTGGAAATTTAAAAATTGTATCAGCGTCTGTGGTGTTCGCTTAAATTGTATAAATTTCAAGATTTAGAAAAATTTTCTCAGTTTGAATATATTTACATGATTCATTTGACATCGTGCTCTTATTTAAGAAGGATATCTGTTATCCGAAATATCTAATATTTGTTAATTTCATAGTTATTTAATGGTGATGTTTTACCCTTTTTGACTTGTTATATATTATATTTTGTAGTGTACAGAATCATATTACATGATCCATCGCCCTGTAAGATTGATCGTTGACTATTTATTCAGTCATTTTATATATATAGTGTCGAAAAATAGCAACAATCAACATTCAATCTATCTAGGTGTCAAGCTACAAAGATATTTTTTGTCATGCATCCGATTTCACCTAGATAGATGCACACGCCCGATGAAGCTAATTTGTTTAGCGAAATATTGCGTGAATAATATATAAAATATAACAACTAATTTTATAACACTCATAAGTGTGTTAAAGTTACATTCTTAGACACTTATATATATATATATATATATATATATATATATTATATCACGTCAAATACCTATAACTTGTAATAATACAATCTTAAACGACTAAATCAGATTGGAATGGAAACGGAGAATGGGTCAAAGCGACAAAAACCCGACCAGAGAGCACATAACAGCCGAAGGCCACCAATGGATCTTCAATGTAGCGAGAAACTCCCGCAACCGGATACGTCCTTCAGCTTGCCCCTAAACAAATATGTATACTAGTTCAGTGATAATGGAAGTCATACTCCGAATTGAAATTCATACAAGACTAAAATAGGCCAGAGGCTCCTGACTTGGGACAGACGCAAAATTCTAACGGGGTTAAACATGTTTTTTTGAGATCTCAACCCTCCCCTATACCTCTAGCCAATGTAGAAAAAAACAAAAGCACTAATATGCACAGATAACTCAGTCTTAGAGAAGTCCGAGTCCCAGGTCAGAATATGAAACAAAAGGAAATAAAAAAAATGACCATTATACATAAATAAGAACAGACTTCTAGCAGTTACTGAAATGCAAGCTCCAGACCTCAATTAAAAGAGGAACGAAAGGACAAGGACAACTCATAGTTTCCGCTCATAGTTTCCGTGAATACCTGAACATGCGTTTTGCGTTTCAAAATGGATAAAGTGATGAAATTATATTCTAAATGGAATAACGAAGAAAGAAAAGTCGTTATTAGTTTTTGTGTTGTTTCAAACTTTGGATTAGAATCAAATGTGTATTCAGAATCTATTCAGATACATTATTTCAGTGTGGATTACAATGAGGATATAGTCAAGGCAGCTGATAATAGCAAGTTTTATATGTATTATATTTCAAAATGTAGTGCGCTCTCTTATTAGTTTTTTGTTTCTTCTCGGTTTTTTTTAACAGGGCTAATGAAAAAAAATTGCATATGAAGACAGGTTCTTCTTGAACCATATCGAGTGCACCGCAGTCGATATTATTTTGAATACATAATTTGTATGAACAAACGAAGAGCTAACAACATGCAATCAGTTATATTCTTTTGTTTGAATTTTCAAACGACTGTTATTTTTTACTCAAACGGTATCACCTGAATACCCCCCCCCCCTTTTTTTTCTGTTTTTTTTTTCTTTCTGCAAGGTCGTATCGCTCTGTATTTGTTTATTTGTTTTAATGAGTCCCTTGTGTTATTAAATGTTACCGAAACGTAATTTTTTGTCGATTTTATATTGAAAAAAACTCTTATAAAACGATCACTGCAAACAAAGTGCGAATCGGACAGAATATTGTTTGACAGATAAAATGCGATAATGTCTTCTTTTATTCTGCTTCCCATTTTTATCGTCGTTCATAAGCGAAATGTTGCATGATATATTTATATTTAAACATTAACTTAAAAAAATCAACAACTTGTAAATCAACGCCAAAATCTGAAAATTCGAAAAAGTATTATAGTTACCTAGTTTATGAAAGAAGTTCTAGATTCGCAATTTGTACGCAGGATATGGTTTAGATTTTTACTGGCCCTTGTATTGCGGCATGATATATCAAATTTAAGAAGCATTAATTTATTGGGTTTTTTTTTCATTTTAATTGTAGTTAAAAATGATGTTAGGAGGAATAAGATCAATACCAGAGGTCAATTTTGATGACCTAAAGACGGACGGAGATAAATCTTTTGAAAAAAGAAATTAAGACTGGCAACAAAAACAAGACTGACAACGAGCATAATCAACTTATTGAATTATTGCAAATAGAAAAAAACCAAAAACATGAAAAAAGAAATGGCTGTGATATAGGTATTGGAAGTGTTGAAAATCAATTTGAAAGTGATTTTTGTTCCTCAAGAAACTGTTTTGATGAGTGACAAAACTATTGTATTTGAAGTTGACTGTAATAAAATGAACATGTTCTTGGATTAATTTGCACTTCTCATAAGTGCAAATTGGAACCACACTTTTTTTTGTCGTAGAATCATCAAATTTGGCAATAATGTACCTCTGGGGATAAATAACACAATACACAAATAAATTTGATATGGCTCGCCCGGTTCGGCAACTGGAGCGAAAACAGTGACAAAATCCTGTAGGATATTTTTTTCTCCCATAGGATTTTTAAAAATCCTACAGGATTTTGAGAAATCCTATAGGATAATGTCATAATCCCGTAGGATATTTTAAATATCCTATGGGATATATAAATCCTATCGGATTTATTTATCCTATAGGAAAATTTATCTCCTATGGGATTAAATTAATATCCTATGGGATTTAAAATCCTGTAGGATTTTCCAAAAAAAGTGTTAAATCCGATAGGATTTTTTTTATCCTATAGGATTATCATGAAAGACTTTTTGACAGAAACTAATGTCCCTTAGGATATTTTTTTCTCCTAAGGGATTTATTTTGTCCTGTGGGATGTTTTTTCTCCCATGGGATATTTTTTTCTCCTCCTACCGGATTTTTTTCTCTCCCTTAGGATAAATTTTGTCCTGTAAGATATTTTGTTTTCCCTTAGGATTAACTTTGTCCTATAGGATTATTTTTTCTCCCATAGGATTAAATTTTGATACGTTTTGTCATCTAAGATGGATTCGTCAGTTTTGTTGGTATCTTACAAACGTTAACAATTGTTGCTACATAGATATTGATCACTACGTAGCTACTACGATATTGAACTCAACCTTTGTATTTAGCCTAGCTGCTACATAGATATTGATACCAGGGATCAGTTCAATATCGTAGCAGCTACGTAGCGACTATGTAGCTGCTATCAAAATCTAAGTAATAACTAGTCTATAGCTACACGTTCAATAGTCAATATCTACGTAGCACTACGTAGCTGCTACGATATCGAACGCGTCCCAGGGTTGGGTTCAATATCGTAGCAGCTACGTAGCGGCCACGTAGCTGCTATCAATATTTATGTAACAATTAGTCTATAGCTACACATTCAATAGTCAAAATCTACGTAGCACTTCGTAGCTGCTACGATATTGAACTCGATCCATCTACGTAACCGCTACGATATTGAACACGACCTTGGGTTGTGTTCAATATCTTATCGGCTATATAGGGCTATGTAGATTTATGACTTTTGAACGGGTGGCTAGCCTATAGCTGCTACATAGATATTAATAGCAGCTAAGCTAGCTTCTCGTTCATTAGTCATAAATTTACGTCGCACTACGTAGCTGCTACGATATTGAACGCAACCCTGAAAAGGGTCGTTATAGTTTCAATAATTATCGAAACGGATACATGGAAATATTACTTTATAGGATTGTGCAAATCTTGCCTTCGTATATGGTTTTCATGATATTAATTATTAATGAGTCTGTTTAATAAATGTTGTTTGTTTTACGTCCTGTGGCAAATATTACATGTATGTTCATAACGAGAACACAATAGGTAGGCTTTTCATAGCAAATATAAAAGGTCGACTGAGAGAATGGACATGAAACTTGGAATTATAATGCAAAATGAGGATATATTGAATAAAAAACAGAGCTGCCTCAATTAATTGTGCAAGAGTACCAAATGTGCAGAAGTCTTCCGTGCATGAAATCTATGCTTAAATCGACCATCGTTTTTCAAGTACAGTTTTTAATAATATCAACTGGTTAAATGCATTTTGATGGCTTAAATAAAAGGGAGAGTTCTTTTAGATTGGATTATTTATAGCACTTTATTTTTTTTGGTATGATACTATATTTCAGATTTCTCTTGGTTATGTTTTTGCACTTAGTGCGGGAAATCGTGGGTTCAAATCCCGGCCTGGTCAATCCAAATACGTCAACATTTAAAATTGCTGTTCCTCCGCTAAGCAAGTGGAATTAATAATTTAATTAAACCTCTCCTCCATTACATGATATATCTGTAAAAAAAGACTGGTATGCTCGAGTGGCTAAATGATGTCCAAATGCGGAGTGTTACCTTGTGAACTAGCACGTTAAAAATCTTTCTCGACACTATCAGTCTAGAACAGGGTTCATATTCAGTATAACATTTGGAACTTGAATTTGTCTCTGGACAGGTCTGGATATAAGGCATATTCAACGTTCATTATATATCTACTAAATCGTTAATAAATAGAGAAGTATTTTCCTTGTACTGATTTTTATTTCATGTACTTGGTTTGATTTCCACGAATTGATATTATAAAAATGGTATGGTTAAACTTTTCACAAAATATGTATGTGCCTTTTGTGATATTTTTAATGGCAGGTAATATGAAATTAGCTCCATACTTTATTTATACATGGAACGTTTTGGTTTGGCTTGATAAGGTGTATAGGGATTTCTCTATAATAAAAAAAAAAACCAAAAGACTGTGGAAATATAAGATTTTAAGATTTGGAAATAAATGAAATTGGTGTCACAAATGGTATGTCTGCTTGTATTTGATTTTTTTTTATAAATATATATGATGCTCTTATACACAATTATTAATGGTTGTTTTACTTCGCTTAGTTATAGCATTTAACAAATAACTCTTCGTATTCTTATTTTCGGCATCAAATAAAATTTATAATGGAATATTTTTTAAAAGACAAGGAAAATGAAAAAAAATATATACAACAAAAATAAGCAAAAGGAGATGTGGTATGGCTGTCAATGAAACACCTATCCACAAACGTTGAAATTGAAGTAGCTGTGAGAAATAAATAAGTCATATTTACAGTCTAAAAATGTGTTTAGCCGGGGCCTGAACATCAAATTACACATATCTATACTTGTAATGCATTTGTAAACAAGTTCGTACCCTAAATATGTTCCTCTCCTAAACATGTCGAGGAAAGTGTTTAACCCTATATGTATTTAACCTGACCACATGTTAAAGATAAACATGTTTGGTACTGCCTCTTATAAATAAGTGAAACATTCTCAGTAAATCACATCAGAACTTAGATCAGACTAAAACCTCACTTAAACTGAATATATTTGTTTTTGTAGAACAGGAGTTTAGTATCCCATAAAACATAAATCATTATATAGAGACCTAGGCAGCAAAGATAGTCATTAGAATCTTTTTGCATTTGCCTGTGTTCTATCCTTTTAAAAACCTTGCGGTGAGGCATGGTTTCTGACATCAGAAAAAAAAGTGAAGTATAGGCCACTGGACGTTAAGCAACCAAGTATTAATCCTCACCTTTCCGTGAAGTGTTTACAATTATTTGTATTTTTAAAATAAAAAAAAAAAGATAAACATTTCCAAAAACTGAAAATATTTGAGAAGACGCTATTACCTTAGAAGTAAAAAATTTACCAGACAGAAATAAACACGGCAGAAACAAACAAACGAAAAAAAACCAAGAGAACAATTTGAAATACCATATACATGTTAAAATCGGTATATATGTTAGCGGCAATAAGTAAAATTAGGCATTAAGCTTAAATCCTAGGCAATAAGTTAACGCCTAGGCATTAAGTTATTGCCTGAAATTTCAGGCATTAAGCTTATTGCCTGAAATCTGATGATGATTATTCATCATATTGCCGAAGATAATTTTAGGCAATAAGTAAACTCTGGAATTTATGCATATTGGGTGATTTATTCTTGATAAAGAGTCGTTTTTTTATTATATTTCTAATTCTACATTTATAAATATACATTCATTTGACAGATCTTCAAAATTAGTAAGTTTATTTAGTAATTTTGAAAAACAGAATAAACTCATACTTTTTTCGTGTTTGTGTGGTATAAATAAGTATCAAAAAGACTTAAAAAAAAGTAATTTTATCCAATTGAAAAAGGGGGGAGATTCTATAGAATAATTATAATTATATTTATTTGAAAATTTGTACACTTCATTAGTCGAGCTGGTTTGAACTTGTCAAAAGTAGACCAAATTAAGATTGGATTTTTTTTATCACACCATTTTCTATTTTTTTTTTATTGGATAAGTAAATTGTCTTTGTTAATAGTTCGACAATTTGTGATAACAAAATGATTTTTTAACACAAATTTCTATCAAGTTTTTATATTTCTAAATTATTATTTGATGCATTTTAATATAAATAACATATTTTATTTGTTAATTCATTTCTGGTCTCTTGTGGAGATTTGTCATATTGGTAATCATGCCACATCTTCTTTTTTATATTTAGGATGACACTGGGTCCTGTACTTTTGCATTGTTAAAATCGGTGAAATTTGATTTTTTTTCTTCTTTTCATTCTCAAACGTATGTTATTTGCAGTAATAAAATAAAATAGTTGAAGTATTCAGTATTTATATGAAGATGCACGAGATTTTCCTATGAACTTTTAAGTATGAAACCGTGACGCTTCGAATTCAGGTCCCTCAAAGCATAACATGATTTTACCGATTATATATTTAATTTTTACTATTTACAATTATTTTGTTCAATTCTAATATAAAACGTAGTTATATTTTTTACTTATATTTTGTTTCACAGAGTTTAGATCTACAATTATAATATAAAAAAATATTTATAACCTTTCATTTAAAACTAGTAATTATTTTCTAATAATTAATCGGTGTGTGAATTAATGTTTTTGGTCGAATTTGATACAATATTTCATTTTTTTTCATTTGCTATTTTCTTTTACGCCAATACTTAGGACATCCCAGCTAATGAAATCTTCAGATAGCTTTCGATGTGCAGAATGCTAAGAAATGTCGTAAGTCGATCCTAACTATATCATATTTTCTGTCCTAAGAATATCTTATAGGACTAATCTTAGGACAGTGTCGATAAACAGGCCACAGTTATCATAATATTATTATGTAACAAAAATATTTTAATTTAAATGAATAAATGTCTTTTATTTACTCGCATTTACATTTTAGGCATTAAGCTTAATGCCTGCTCACATTTTTCAGGATTTAAGACTAATGCCTAACATCATTTAGGCAATAGACTTACTGCCTAGGCGTTAGCTTATTGCCTAGGATTTAAGCTTAATGCCTAATTTCACTTATTGCCGCTAACATATACAAGCGGATTATAAACGGGACAGGGTTGAGCGAATATGAATTTCTACTGATTACACTAAAGGTGGCAATCAACCGATTGAAGCACGTGTCGAGAAAATATTAGATAACTTTCTAATTAAAAATGACATAATTATAAAATTTGATTTTATGATTTTTTACAAAGTCTTTTTCTAGATGCCATATCCGTTGTGATAGTATCTTTCCATCAGGTCATTAGTGTACAATTTTGTTCTTAGTGCACTAAGGAGGTTCTTTGTAGTATTTCTACGAATCCCATGATTTACATGTATGCTGAGGGAAAAGTCGCACATGTTTTTATAAGTAGGACGAAAGTCACAAAAATGTAATCAAAGTGTACACGTTGGGAAAAAGTCTGTGAGAAAGGTTTAAATAATTTTATTTAACATCTTCATATTTTTTTCTGCGAAATCATAACTTTGCTAGCCGTTAAGACGGAACGATATTCCATACCGCAGATACCATTTAATGATAGACTTTGTAAATTTTGTAGTTCGAACTGTGTGGAAAACGAAATACATGTTTTAATGGTCTGTCTTTTATATACAGACTTCCGATATGAACTTTTTAAAACATCACGTGAACATATTAACTTTGACAGAATGAACACAGAGAAAAGATGTATTGCTAATATGAACTGTAAATACAAACAAAAGTTTTTAGCTCGTACAATAAATAGTTTTTTATTAGAAGAAAAAAGTTTTTATGAAATTATGATTTAAAAACAATATATCTTCAGTATTATTTTTGTCTTTTTTTGTGCATATTTGTTTCTTACATAAAGGTTACTGTGATGTGTTTCAAATAAAATCCCAAGTTTACATACCTTTATTTTCTTTTGCAAAGATAATTTCAATTGACAATTTTATTATAATATCCATCATCAGAATATTAGCATTTTAATAAAGATTTTATTCGTTTATTTTGTTACTTATATCAGGGACATATAATACATATGTATTATATGTCTCTGCTTATATCAAATGTGGAAATTATTTTAATTTCATCAAAGATTTACTAAACAAATCCTGGATTTCATTGATAAAGATGTGTGTGTAACTATACAAATCCTTGTTGTAACTAATTCATAATTGTATATATTTTAATTAATTTTATTGTAAATTTAGTGTCTCGTAATTTTATGAAGGCTGGCTATCGATCTTTGTTTTAACTGTAAGACCAATGTGCGATACTATAATGAAATAATCATTATATTCATCTTTTATATTTAATCTCAATTACCAGATTAAAATTTCACACCTAATTGAACATTGCAGATGTACGCTGACCACTATGTGTATATACCAAGAAACTGCTAGGTGTGAAAATAAGATGTGTCAATTGTATGAGGACCTGTACGGGGGTCCTTAATTCTATAATTGTTCAGTCTTTTTCTGTGTTCTTCTTCTTCTTCTTTGGTATGTATTATCCACCACTATATTGGTGCACCCCATAAATGGGTAAATGTTCATTAATGATATGTATAGTCACATTAAAGGGATTATCTTATCAATACTATTTACATAGAAATTCAATATAAATTCAATATAAACATTTGGGTTAAGAGCCTTAGAATATGTACACCCTTGATGTCTCTTGAGTTTAAAGTCAATGTTCTGAGTTTATAATCACTAATCTGAGTTTATTATCACAGTTCTAAGTTTGACAATCAATGTTCAGAGTTTATGATCAATGATCTTCCACAATGTAGGGAGAAGCACATTTTTCGTGAGCAATCCTCTATTTTAGTGAGAGTCTTTTCACTACATGACAATATTTTCTGTTTTATCAAAACACTAGGGTCAAGAATCAACTGTGTTAATTGACCAAAATCACCAACCAGACTATTCCATGAGCACGTATTTGGATTACTTATGCTGTTTATTATCACTTCCAATTCTTCTATATATGATTTTCTGTATTTAAATAGAGCGTTGCATTTTAAAATGAAATGAACTATATCCTCATCTTCATATTGACACAGTGGACAAACAGAGCTAACTTCATGTTGGTTAAATTTACTTGTGTTGGACTGGAGAACGTAAGTTCCTGTAATTAGACGAGCTTTTATACCACCACGGCGGACATCTTTAATATTGCTTTCAATTGAAGACCAAAGTTTATGAACAGTTCCAATTTTCAAACTTGACAGATCACAGTACGACAGGGTAGATTTATTTTGACAATCAAGTAGTAATTTTTGAGTCCAGAATTTATCAATTGCTAGTTTCACATTCTTTTTCCATAATAATTTACACGGTGGATTAATAACCATTTTAGCCGCACTGGGAAGATCATATTGCACTAGAAGTTTATCTATGTAGGTAAACCAACTGTCTGAAGTTTCTGATTTTGTTGAAATCTGTCTTCTAAGAATTTTGTTTAAAGTTAAGTTTTCACTTCGAATAATACATCCCAAAAGGTTCAATTGTCTAATATGGAGCTCAGCCGTGGCAGGTCTAACACCAAGAAGCAGATAAGTAATGCCTTTAACTGATCTATTTGGTAAACACTGGATTTTACGCAGGAAATTAATGTAAAATTTTTCTAGAGCATTAAGATGATATATAAGCACTTCGTCATTCTCTATTCCTTATCTTTTTCTCTATGTTTCTGTAGTCATTATTTATTTTCCTTTATTCGGCACTTTTAACCCATTATTCACTATTCATCGACCCCATCCTGACCCTCTTTTTTAATGAACCATTAGCAAATACGTCTCGAAGGTGGCAGCATACATCACAGTCCACGACATTATAAACTAGTAAGGCACACATACTGCTGGTGATCAACCTTTGATTTATAAACTAGAATAAATATACTAAAAAATTTTAAAGATAATATATATTTTTTACAATTTCGTTCGTCCGTTTTTTATCGACAAATGGTTAAGTTTTTTTTTCGCAGTTTTAAGTAACGTTATAATATATATATTTTATAGAATAGCTTAAAAGCAGATACATATCTTTATTTCGTGTCAAACCATTTCTTGGAACTTGTGAAGCTTTTTATGATAAATGGAATATTTTTTTCCCGATTGACCTATTGATATCCATAATTTGTTTTATAAACCAATTGAAATACCAAACACATGACGAAAAAACAGTCGCCGAAAAAACATATTCATAGTCAAACTGTTTGTACACACGTGCGTGATTAGCGGTCCATGGTTGAATGATCATGAATTTCAATCGATTACACAGATTGCAATCAATATTGAACGTGACATGCGTCGATAAAACATTAAATTTTGTAATTCTTAAAGATGTTATTAA
The DNA here is from genome assembly GCA_019925275.1 of Mytilus edulis. Lineage (NCBI taxonomy): Eukaryota > Metazoa > Mollusca > Bivalvia > Mytilida > Mytilidae > Mytilus > Mytilus edulis. The sequence continues at coordinate 80,649,868 of CM034361.1, read as the reverse complement.
TATAAAATATTGAATTATTTATTTTGAAATAGTTTACTTCTATAATTCATTCCCTAGTGCCAATTATATCATATCGTCTGGTCCCTTGTACTTGCATCACTTTTTATTAAAATTGTCATAAGAATCTTTCGACAATTTCGATCACACAGATGAAGCTTTAAAAAGTTGAAAAATATTTTCACGAGTCCAACAGTTGACGTGCTTTCTTTATCATGTTTAAGCATGCGAAAATGTATTCTTAAAAAATCTAAGAGACACAGAAAACGTAATACTACTAGTATACGAAATCATTCAATTTTGCATAAAGATGATAACTCTAACTTTAAAAAAAAAAGTTCAGAAATATGAAAAGGAAACATATCCAACTAAGTTAGACATCACGTGACTTTTGTGACGTATAATAGCCGCCATTTTGTATTATATTTCCCCATATAAAATGCATATATGCTTCAATAAAGTTTAATTTTCTCATAAACCTGATCCGTTTTCTTACTTTTGCAAATCAATCCTTTATATTCAAACATATTTCTATCAAACAATGTTGGTCCTAACAGTTTAATTTTTGATTAAATTCGGTCAAATCGGAATCGTAAAACATGCACTTTTTCTCGTCATTTCTCCGTTGACTCAATGCTAATTTACTGATTCCCATGTCTACTTTTACAACAAATAATGAAATTCTGTAAATAAAACACAAACTTTGCAAATCGATTAAGTATATTCAAACATATAGCTGGCGAAGAATACTACTTAAAACAGTTTAATTTCAGGGCAAATTCGGTCAAACATCGAGTTAAAAAAGGTAATTTTCCGAGATTTTTCAAAATGGCGGCTGATGTATCATATGGAAATGTTGCATCAAATCAATGATTTCTATAGTAAGACTTTCCTAGATTATATTTAATTTTTCATAATAAATCTCTGATGTTTCTGTTATTTTCCTTTAGTGATATTTCGATATCATTGATTTCAAAATTTCTTAATAAAAAAAAAATATTTTAAGTGTGACACGGGAACATTTATTTCGACAGATATTCATCCAGGAGATACTGTTACCAGAAAATAGTTTACAATATCTATAATAAAAAAAAATCTCTTCTTTTTTTGAAGGTGTTTTTCAAGTTTTCTGTATATTTTATCTTTCTTTAGAAATATATTTATACATTCCTTTTAGAAAAAAAAAATGTTTTCATCCTAAGAGAAAAAAAAACAATGTCCAATTATAATAGATAAATATTCTATACCTTTAAAATTTCATTCCTTGACCGAACAGGTGAAATCTAACTTGGGTTATAATGTTACATCATAATATATTGTCAGGTAGACATGCAAACCAAAAGCAACCAGGTGACATTTAACATCCTGTCAGTGTGTATACATGTGTTACCAGAGTTTAAATTTTGTGATATACAAAAGTTTTCATAAATGTACAAATAAATATCTTCTCCTTTCCGTGTCAAATCAGAAGAAGTATGTTTCATAATAAACTTTAGGAAAATATGAATATTATGAAAAATTCTTTAAAAAAATATTGTTTGCTTAAAAGGCATTCAAATATTTATATGTTTCTATAATTATTTCAAAGAAATATTCTGATTCAAATTTTAATTTAAATAAATTTCGATCATTGAATATGATTTTATTGTTATTTATTTTTTAATTCAATATTTAAAGCTAAATCCAGGCAATGAATCGATATAAAGTTTAAATTGTGTAAAATTGTGTAAAAAAAGAGTTATTGTATACATTCCAACAGAGACGTATAAATTAATGCGATTGGTCTGGTTTTAACAATATTGTATACCCGATAATATCTATCGACAGAGTTATCGGTCCTGAATATGACTGATATAGTTGGGTATGAGATGGACTTCTTTCTTGACCAAAATACATAACTAGTAAACGGTGAATGTATATGTACTACTGTAGACTTTGTTATGATGACCTGTAACTTAATAAATATTTATTTTTTATTATTTCAATCAACAGGTATACCTTAATTAAATTTTTTCCGGAATAGTAATTTCCTTTTCTGGAAAAGTAATACCAATTTGCGGAAACGTAAAAACGCCGCTACTTATTTCGGAAAAGTAATGCACGAAAATGCGGAAACGTGAAATTGGACTTTTGGAGAAAAAAAAAACTACTAAAGGACATGTTAGCGCCGACATGAGTTGTAAGAAAAGATTTCCAAAACAACCATATCATTAAGAAGGAATGTTTACATGCTATACTCTCGTACTAGTATTACAGGGTTCTTGTGACGTTCACCTTAGACACACATCTTTTTAACGATGTTTAACAAGAAAATCCCTATTTAGCGGACAAGCAATTTTTTTTTTTCTGTTATTGAATATCGAGAAAGAAAATAAATCCCGAAATTAATTTGGAACTTTGATACTCAATAGTTTCCCATCAAAATATTCACAATTAGTGTTCGTCCAGTGGCATACATAACAATCTTATTTCTATATGCAATCAACAATGAGCAAAACCCTAACCTTGTAGTCATTTATAAAAGACCCGAAATGATAAATATAAAAACAATTCAAACGAGAAAACTAACGGCCTGATTTATGTACAAAATGTGAAAATTCCTTGATAACCTGAATTTTCTTAATTATTTGCCTACAATATATAAGTCACTGTTTAAGAAAAATAAAAAATAAAATTCTGGGACTATTATATTAACGTTAGTATAATAGTCCAAGAATTAAAGTGTTGATAAAATAAGAGCCTCACATTTGAAAGTTTTAAAACATTTCGAAGATAAAAAAAAAGTAAAAAAATATACAAAACAGACTTTTTCGTTCATTTTGTAACATGAATGAGGCAGTAAGTTTTCTAGACTGAATTGTTTTACATTGTCATTTCGGGGCCTTGTAAAACAGACTTTGCGGTATGGACTTTGCTCATTGTTGAAGGCCGTACAGTGACCTATAGTTGTTTATTTTTGTGACAATTTGGTCTCTTGTGAAATGTGGTCTCATTGGCAATCATACCACATCTTTTTTATATATTTAAATCATTTTTCAAGACATCAAATTGTTATTTTGTGTTACTGTTGCAGACAATTCTTTTCAAATATTAAAAATTATTTTAATTAAATGGAATTTTGCATTTGCACCCGCTTGAAAAAAATAAAAACATATAAAGAAGCAACATCGAAATTCTCTGTACTTTAAGCGGCATTTTCACATGAGTAAAATATAAGGTCAACGTTTGAAACTTTTTCAGTCTTGTTCCGTCTTGTTCCATAACTTTCAGTCTTGTTCCGTCTTGTTCCGTATTTTTCAGTCTTGTTCCGTAACTTTCTACCCAGTCGTATAAACGAATCGTCGACAAGTGCGTACATTTTTTGGAACAACTTCAAAATCGTTGTTTTATTAGGAACGTCGTGTAACGCTAAGTGGCACCAATACCGTGCGTAACGTCAATATAAATCTGTGATTTTACTATGTCCACAACTTCGATGAACCAAAGCAAGTTAAACATCGACCTGTATCTAAATCAAATTGGTTCTCTTCTTCTTCTTCGTCTTCTTCTTTTGGTATACAATAGTCTATCGACATTCGATGATAACATACTGTTGGCATACGTGGACTAGTCTATTTACCAAACTTTTACCCCAATTTATTCAAAATATATGTTTTTTTCTTATGTTTAATGTATACATGTATATATTTTAAATTGCGCTATAGTTCCGTAACTTTCTACCCAGTCGTATAGACGAATCATCGACAAGTGCGTACATTTTTTTAAATCAATATTTCTGGTATGTTCCAATCTGTCCTTCACTATTGACATCGAGTATATATTACATTTTTTCCAAAGTCAACCTTGGAAAAAATATTTAAATAGATTGTAATTTCATCAAATCTTATTTTTTGGGTATTATTTATATTTTTATTTTACACCAGAAATGTTATTTATAAACAAGCGTATGAGTTTAGTAATGACAAGTAAGACAGAGTTGTTGTATATTATACATCTGATAGTTCAAAATGGAAAGTTATAAGTTATCGGCCGTGTACACTGAATATTACCTGCAGAAGTGAAACGATGCATGAACTTGCAAGTCCGACAGGAAATCGCTTGAATACCTGGAAGTGTCACCTCACACCCCTTACAATACCTTTGGAAGTAATACCTTAAGCCATGCTGGTGATCAGATGAGGGAAGATCAGAATTTATTTGAAAAAAGTTTATTACTTTAAAGAATTATGAACAAATTATATTTTCGAAAACAATTTTCACGGAACACTTCTTCATGATTTCAACTTTGACTCTTTACTTAATTCCAATATTAACAGTTTAAAAACAACAGACCATGGTAATTTAAAAAAAATGCAAAAATTTTCCGTATAAAGTTAGTTAGTCGAATAAAACAACAGTACGATTGACAAGATATCGACACGCAATTACGACTACATCCTTATTCTTTCAAAAAGAGATTCCCAGGCAACCTCAGAATATAAAGTTTCAGGTTTTGTAAATATTAGTAGACCTGTTACTATTCTTGCGGCCTCTAATTGCAAATTTTCTAATTTCCAAGGATCCGTGTTGAAGGCTGTTCTTTGACCTATTCAATTTTTAAATAAAATATGTTTAAACTAAACGCAGCCTTGGCTATAAAAAGCCTCAAATGTTGAAGGCTATTCTTTGACCTATTAAATTTTTAATAGTCTTCAAATTTCAACAAAATTCCGCGTAAGGGACCACAACTTGGAAATGGAGATAGGTTTTTATAAAAAAAAAAAATCAAAGAGAACACAGAGTGTGTAAAGTTTTAAAATTTTTGATGGATACGAACATTTTTCTCCATTGCCAAATCAACTGTAATATTAGCACTCATACCACTAATTATATTTATATCTATTTTCAGCATAGAATATCTCAGTTTGTTATTGTCGACATTTCTATTACATTTTCTTGATAAAACTTTTTAATACATGTATAAACATTTTAACAAGCTCACCATATTCTAATTTAAGAGTTGGCGCCCATCAAAGCCATGCACACGAAAATATTTATAGGAAGAGAAATAAAACAAAAGCAAAATGATTTGTCCTTTTAATCTCTGAAATTATCAGCAATAATGATTTTTTTTTTAAGTTTTAGTTACGAATGATATTCTGGGTGTGTCTAAACACTGCTAAGGAGTCCTTAGTGCACTAAGGACTGATAACATGCCACTAAGAACTAGATGGAGAGCTGTTACATGCAATTTCTTTTCATATTACGGTAGAAATTGATATTTAATGCATAAATTTCAAATTTTATAGAAAAATAATAATAATTTAAGGAGATATTCAACATTATTTAGACACGTGCCTGTTTTTCTTTGATATGCCGAAAATCCATTAACCGTTTGACACGTGTCAAATTACATATTAATTGATTACACGGGAATCCTTTTGGTAAAGTTGGATACTAATAAATGAATTGTTGTTGAAATTTTATTAACAAAAAAATCTGAATGAAGAAGTATTTTCTCAAGTGTATATTTCTTGTAAATAATAAATTTGTCACCAGAGAAATATATCTAATGTCTGATTTTTATTTGATGTTCATATTAATAAGTGACTGAAATACAAATTTTTATAGATATTTAATTCACATTTATATATATTTTTTTTAAAGTACGTGTTGAAGTTTGGATAACCGGCAGATGCTTGTTGCGTTTTCATTAAATTCATCTTGTTATTGGGCTGTGATAAGCCCGGTAGTACCGAAAAATTAATCTAATATTTCGTAGCGTTCTTTGTCTCTTGAACCAATTTTATTTTTCAGGTGGTCGGACACATTATCTATGATGTGTTTTGTACCCGTATCTCTATTCTGTTTATTTTTTCTTGCAAGCGTGCTTTAATGTTTGTTTCTTATGGTGCACTGTTCAAAATTTATTTTCATATATGAAGACATTTTAAGAAATGTATAACTGGACAAAACGAAACCAATAAGATAATGCATTTTTACTACATGCAACACACTAAGTTCATATATGACCCGTTTGAGTAATATATTTCGGGCCTTCAACAGTGAGTAAAGCGCATAGCACATAGTCATTATTTCATAAATTATTTCGTACGATATGTTAAGCAGACAATTTGTTAAAAACAATACAAATCGGATTTCCTTGACATACTTGCCACAGGCATTTGTCTCAGAAAAAAATTCCTATATACCTTTTCTGAGACAAGTGCCTGTGATACTTGTTCTTCTTTAAGAAAAGTAGATTTAAAGAAATTATAGTTGAAAATATTTCTGTCGGCTTTTTCTTTTTTTCGCGTGATATATTTAGGTTTAAATATTCTGATTATATTGCATTACAAAAAATAATTATTTACACATCATGTGGTAAAGGCATATTTTCAAGGCATTCATACGAAGCATTCTCTTTCTCTGTCAGAATTATATCTTTAGCTCTAAATTTACACATACTGAAAAAAAATTCGTGAATACTGTACTAAAAACTGTGGAACATTTTTAAAACATTTGTCTCTTTTATATATTTGAAAATGAAACTTAATCTGACTTAAAATCGGGAAATGATTTTTTTAACTTCTTTTACTTTTAGAAGAATAATAAAATGTCGAAATATACAAACAAATAAGTACCGTATGAAGCCTTTGTAAACAAATATCAAGCTGGTTGAAAACTAGTGGTTTGGATAAACCCCAAGAACGACACATAATTTTCTCTCTCTCAATTCCATCGTATTGTTTTAGTGAAACCATTTGTATATATACACGCATCTTTGTCGAAATTAAAATAAAAACAAAACACTTATCAATATCTGAGATCAATATATATATTTATTTTGTCTTCATATCTCTTACATAACAAGCTGACCACACTCTAACTTATAAGTCATTTAGTAGGCGCACATCAAAGTCGTGCACCTGTGGCAAATAACTTTGTCGGGAAAGAAGTAAAACAAAAACAAAATTATTTGTTCTGTAATCATTTTTCATAAGAACAACACATTTAATTATAAATATTAAGCATACATTTTTTTAGATACAATTGTTTATTACCTTAAATGAAAAGATTATGATTGTTTAATGAATTGTTTTGTCATTTGGCACGTGTCAAACGGTTCATTGATTTTCGGCATATCAAAGAAAAACGGGCACGTGCCTAAATAATGTTGAATATCTTGTTTATTTATGATTATTTTTCTATAAAATTTGAAATTTATGCATGAAATATCAATCTCTAACATAATATGTAAAAATAATACACACAACAGCACTCCTTCTAGTCCTTAGTGGCATTGTATAGTCCTTAGTGCACTAAGGAGTCCTTAGCAGTGTTTAGACGTACCGTGATATTCTAGCCTAACGTGTTGATGTGTCTGTTGTCAGAGATGCACATAGACCTAGGTGAACAATACTGTCTTTAGTTACATCTAGTGTTTAGTTCCATAAAATTTCAGTTATTATCAAATTTTGTTGAAGAATTTATTGGTGAAAGTTAATGTAAATGTTCAGTTGCAAATACTACATGCATATTGAGGACACAATAGAAGAAGTATGGTTACTGGCAAATCTATCCAGGCATCTCCACAATAAAAATATCTTCACGGAAAGCAAGCTATACTAAATAAAAAAATAAAAAACACTTATGTACGATTTTCAAAGTTGTTTAAGTAATTGTAGTGTATTGGATATACCCGTTGGACGCATGTTTCTGTCTTGTCATTACTTTCAATGAAAAGCTGGTGGTATTCTTAGCCCCAACACCATGTGTTGTTTTAAAATTGCTTCTGATTTTATTCACAGTTTTTGTTCAGATGGTGTCACAGTCATGTCTCAGTACCCAACAAGTCGGTTGAGTACAGGAACCCTGATGAGTTCAAAATGATGAGTCCTCTATGCAGAAAGAAAATTCCGCACATAGAGGCGATAATGAATAATAGTTCAGAGAAATGGTTGCTACACTAAACGCTAAAATGCACTTTTGAACTTAAATTGAAAAAAAGCACATGAGATTACCAAAGGATAAAGGTTTCTGCTTTGAGACAGGCGATGGATGTATACTCATGACTTTTGATATCTCAACCGGCCCCTATTCCTTTAGCAAATGAGGAATAAACAACCACAATGCATTAAACAAGAGAAAACTCGATTTAAAAGAAGCCAGAGTGAAATGTAGAAATAGGTAACAGAAGAAACTACGCAAATGGCAATAATAAACATAAAATAACAAACGGACCAGTAGCAGTAACTCAATGCAAGCTCCATGTTTGAAGTACACTTATCGGTAATTTGTGTCATTGGTAGAAAAATTAACAATTCATAAACAATAATATCTGGGAATATTTGGTCTGCTCCAATAAAATAATATCCTTACCTACTACAAAAACATATAAAACTATTCTCTGTTCTTTGGTTGAGTTCACAAATAGATTTTTCTCTAAGATATTTCATTCTCCCATAGGATATTTGTTTCTCCTATAGGATATTTATTTCTCCTATAGGATATTTCTTTCTCCCATAGGATTTTTTTCTCTCTTATGAATTGCTTTGATCTCCCATAGGATTTTTAATCTCCCTTAGGATTTTTAATCTCCCTTAGGATTTTTAATCTCCCTTAGGATTTTTAATCTCCCTAAGAATTTATTTATTACCCTTAGGATTCTTTTTTATCCCACAGGATATTTTTTCTGTTATGAAATCCCTTAGGATATTTATTAATCCTATCGGATATTTTTAATCCCATGGGATTATTTTATTAGACTAATATCCTGTAGGATAAAAAATATCCTATAGGAAATGCTTTTATTTTTCCTAAGGGATTTTTTTAATCCTAAGGGCGAAACTATATCCTATAGGATATTTTTATTTTCCTAAGGGATTATCCCTTAGGATTTAAATATCCTGTAGGATATAAAAAATATCCTATGGGATTATGACTTTATCCTATAGGATTTCTCAAAATCCTGTAGGATTTTTAAAAATCCTATGGGAGAAAAAAATATCCTACAGGATTTTGTCACTATTTTCACTCCAGTTGCCGAACCGGGCGAGCCACACCAATTTTTTTTTTTGTATTGTGTTATTTATCCCCAGAGGTACATTATTGCCAAATTTGATGATTCTACGACAAAAAAAAGTGTGGTTCCAATTTGCACTTTTGAGAAGTGCAAATTAATCCAAGAACATGTTAATGGTTATTTTAATTGGCATTTGTTCTTTGATTGTATTTTTCTTTACATGATGAAAACAATTAGGGTAATTAATAGTTGTTTTCTATTTCAGTGATTGAACTATCATTCACCTGTAAGAATCAGTTATGCTACCATTTGCTGTCCAATATTTTTGAGAAAGAAGAGGGCTATTCTTAAAAATATTGGACAGCTAAAGGTAACATAATGGTTTCTTACAGGTAAATGATAGTCCAATCACTGAAATAAAGAATACTAGGTAAAACAATAGAATGACGTCACAACAATGTTTTAAATATATATATACGATAAAGATGACGGATGTCTTACATTGCTTTACTTCCTTAACATATTAAAAAAAGTGTTGCTATTTCGCTTGGTTCTTACGTCTGCAAATAGAACAAAATTACATCTGTAAATTTGAGCGCCTAACAAATGGAAATGGTAGCGTTCAAAACGAAAAAAACGTTTTTAATTTTTCTTGGAGTTTAGTATTTTTTTATTTAATTTTTTTGTTATATTATGAGTAAGAGCACGAACGAAAATTTGTAAAGGCATTCAGTGATAGCATCCATTTCTAACATATCAGTATAACTTCGATTGGTACTTTTATTAAATTGTTACCTGGTTTTGTTTTCTCTGAATAGATTTATGACATTAGGACACCGGTATACTACTGTTGCCTTTATTTATTAGCCGTTTTGATTATTATGTGTGTAATGTTCTGCACTTGTGTAACCTAAATACAATTGTTATTCTATTACAATTGCTATAGATATAATTATATTTTTCTGATGACTGAAATGGTTGAAGCGGTAAATTTTTGCTAGATATACATACATGCTTATAGCTAACATTGGTGTACTTCCGAAACATATAACAAAAAGTCTTGATATCTCAATATTCAACTCACGTCTGCAAACAGAACGGACACATACAATATTAACACTCATATATTGTTGAAAGCAAAGCAAATAATAATGCCGTGATTGTGTTGAATGTAAATTGATTAAAAATTCATCATTTGTAGGTTATAAATATAAAGGCTAAAGGAAAATGTGAAAGCTAACGATTGGTGCACCGATTGCTGACACAAAGGTATGTGTGTGTGTGTTATACTTGTATTGACTGTTCTCATCATGATACGTCTAAACTTATGATTCCTTAAGCAAATTGTTACCATAAATAAACATGCTCGATATATTTTTTTAAGATCGAAATGATTAACGTAAGTATTTGGTTTAGTGTATTCATATACTCCTTCATAAATACCTGCTACACAGTTGTATCCATATTGCTGCGACGAACATACACATATTGGTAATACCTTGCAATACCGAGGCAATGCATATGATTTCAAGTGAAGGTCAAGCTAAAATTAAGATGCATGTCAAAATTGTCTATATGGGTTTTAACATTGTGTTCTACTTTCTAATGATTATCAGTTTAAGGATGATTTATAAATAGAAGAACATCAGAACAAACAAGGACACAACATAATGTTGTTTAAAATACGCAGAAAGATTTGACACATGATGCTCATTTGAAAACACAGGTAAATTATCAACTATTCAAAAAAAAACAAATGACAACGCTGGAGATTAATTCTCGTTCTTATCGTATACGTTGACGCTGTATTCTGAAAGACGAAAATATTATAAAATTAGTTAGGTGGACGAAATACTTCACATTTTTGAAAGTACATATTTTAGTAATCAAGGAATTCGTTATTTAAACTACGTTAGATGTATTACAAGAAAGAATCAGTTGTAACAATGATTGGATTTTATCGTTATACAGGTAATATGTATGGAACATTATCAAAGATGCAACAATATAAAAAAAAGTCCATGTTGTTATCAAATAAACCAAAACATTTCAACAGAACAACTGTACCTTGTAAATATTAAAAGATTTATTTTAAATGTGCTTAATCATATCAAATTCAAGACTGACAACATGTATTAAACAAAACGGAAAAAATATATAAAGAGCAGTTATAAAAATAATCAGATGTCTTAATTATTGATATAAAATTAAACAAAATGTATACAACTGTCTTGTATTCATTGCAAAGCAAAAAATATAAATGACATTTAATCTGAAATTATGGCATATGAAGCACATCTTGTTGAGTTTTTTAAACGTGCATTGGAATATTAATACAACATGTATTGCAGCAAAGAAGCATACAGTGCATGGAAACGTATAAATTAACACTACTATGCTTGCATTGACTATGGATAAGCTGTTACACACTAGCAACTACATGCATCATGTAAATGTTAAAATAAATTGCAAAAGTAGTAAAAAGTAAAAATATATTATAAATATTTATTTGAGAAAGAAACTATTTGCTCAGTATAATGTTTTTTGTCTTTTGATTTTGGTCAGTTTTGTTTTGCTAATATTAACAACGTTACTATGTATAATAGATATGTATATGTCGCTAGAAAGTTAAAAATAATCTGCGTAGAAAATATAGTAAAATAAAAGTGCGGATAGTTATACCGTTTTAACTTAAATTGAATAATTTCAAATCACATATAATAAAAACATTTTCATATGTTATGTAAAATCACATTTTTAAATAACAGATTTGACCAAACCAAATTAACTTACCAGTGCACTGCATTTCTTGTAAGTTTAGACATATCGACGCGCCGGTATCATTATAATAACACATGCTTCGGTTGCATACCTGCGTTTCACATGGACTTTCTGCAAATTAGTAACAGATATATTTTTCTTAATATTTACAATGAATTTTGAAAAAATGTGCAATAACATTTAGTCAAATGCATGGTGAATAGTAATACTCAATATGTTTTTTTTTTATTTTTTTAAATTGTGCAAAAATATGTGAAAGATAAATCAGCTTTCATTTTATTATATGCATTTGACTGAATGTGTGCATTTTACATGTAGAAAACCATCAAGATCTAAATGTGAAAAGAATCTATTTCTACAAATTATAACGACAATTGTTGCATTATCAATTAAATAACGTCTCCGTTGAGTGATATAAGTATAACTTGATAATCTGTTAATAGAATAAAAAGAAATGAAAAGATATCAGCACTTTATAATTTTCTTTTCTGTGGTCACCTCTTTTAGGAGCGTTCAATTCTTAATACGTGAAAGTCAATGATGGATAACAATCGAAAATATTTAGCTATTTTACCAAAAAAGGACGTTTAAAATTTTCAAATCCACCTAGAGTCGAATGTGCCTTTACGAAAGGAAATATTATGATGACTAATATAAAAAAGATCGTCGACAACGCATATTTTTACATTGCTGTTTGTAAATTATCATTCTTTACACTAAATGATTATTGTTGATCATAAATAGAAATAAGAAGATGTGGTATGAATGCCATTGAGACAATTCTCCATCAAAGTCACAAGGTGTAACAAACGAACAATTTTAGGTTAAAGTACGACCTTCAATACGGAGCCTTGGCACACAATGAACAGCAAGCTTTAAAAGGCCCCAAAATTACCAGTTTGAAGCAATATGAAGAGGATATCAATGTACATGTATATGTGACATTCGATGTAGTTTTCAACTACGTCTTAATAAACCTCTTGTCGAACCGTCAAATATTCTTTGTACACATTTATAAAATCATTAACTTGGACAAATTGCATAAAATGACATTCAACTTACTGCATTAAATAAACAATTAAACAATAACTTACTTTCGCAGAATTGGCCCGTCCAGTTTCCATAACAATGACACGTAGCAGATTGATAACCGTCCATTTCACAAACACCGTTAATACCACACGGATTATTATGACATGGATGTACTAAAATAAACAATACGGTTATAGGAAGACAAATTTTCCAAATTTTTCCGTTTCAATATAATATATTCTAGTCGCAACATCAAATATATGTATTGTTAGCGCGTTAAGGACATACGATACAGTTACAGGGGAATTAATGACATTGCAAACGTAAAACATTATTTCGCGATTCAAACTGTGACATATTGGGAAAAGATGCATTGTCGACTGATTTTGTATCATTCAAATTGATTTAACTTTAAAACGAGTGCATGGACCTCTCGTTTTGAAAATGACATTTAGTTTAATTATGTATGAAGATTATGTGTACCAATTTTCATAAAAAAAGTCAATAATGCATTTTTTTAAATTTGATAAAAATACAGCCAGAAAAGACTTTATTCATGAACATTTGATAAAAATTTAATATTTCTAAGAAAAAAATGCACAAATGTATGGGATACTTATAAAGAATATATATTACAAACAATTTAACATAAAACACCTTGTGTTTATCTTTTAAAATAAATGGGTTATGCAATTCTTTCAAAAGGAAAAATACGTCAACAAATCCGAATTTTAAACAAATATCTGAAATTTCGACCAAATTTTACACAAAAAGGAACACATGAGGGTATTTTGTATTACATAGTTGATTTAATCAGGTAAAAATTAGCCTTTATTCAAATTTTCAACAAAATTTCAATATAGGATCAAAACTGTATCGTATGCCCTTAAACCAGCATAAAGCCAGGTTTTTCTTAAAATTTCATTTCGTAAATACTATGTCGGGAATATGGCAGTTGTTATATACAGTCCATTGTTATGTATGTTGGCGGTTGATTTCTTTGTAGTGTAGTGTTTCTGCTGTTCTATTGTTTTCCTCCTATAGTTGTGATAACTGAACAGCATAATTACCAAGGCTGCCTTTATTCAACCATTGTCAGCAATTTACAGAATGATATTGCACAACAAATATAAAGGGAACATCTACACATGAAAGGTATCGATTTTTTTTAAGGTTAACTTACAGAGACACTTTAATTTGGGTGTACATTTAACTGCTTCGTCATGTACTTAAAAATGTGCTATTTCTTTGCTTTAAAATATTCAAATGTTAAGGTAATATGCAAATATTTATTTGATTTTTTTTCAGGCAGTTGGTTTATGAATATAGTGTGCGTGTCGTTTTAAATTGCATAACATATGGGCATATATGATGATGAGTATAGGTGCATGAACAAAGTATGATAACACTCCGTCTTACAGTTGGTTCTGTTTATATTACCTCGATTATTTCCATAAAAGATCGGGTAGAACATATAGTATCAAACGTCGTGTTATACATTAATTTACGAATTTACCATTGCATTTTGCACCTGTCCAATCTCCGGGACAAAGACAAGAAGGGTCTCCAAACTCATTTACAAAACAGGTTCCTCCGTTTGTGCAGAAGTTGTCGGGACAAATAGTTCCTATGGCAAGTGAAGAGTAAAATTAAAATATAATAATTGTCACAGAAAGGAGTAGGTCCAGTAAGACCCCTTTATGACCCCAAAATGTAGCAGTTTTACAAAATTATTAAAATGTAAACTTTTAGTTATTCAATGGACAGAAGAATGCTTCTGCTACATAAAATAATGGGCTATTTTTTTTTTACAATACAATGCACATATATCGGATACTAGCACCAATAAGTCATGCTAAATTACTGAAATCTTCATAATTCTAGCATTTTAGTTAAATTTTAGACGGTTTCCGTGTAAAACGAAAGTGGCCGCATTCGTGTTCACCCTAAATATTGAAATGTTAGTTGTATTTGATGATAATACAAAACATATATAAAGGTTCAGGATGAACACGGATACGGCCACTTTTATTTTTGACAAAAACCATCTGAAAAGTGACATGTTTTGGCATATTTTTCATATTTAAGCTTGAATCGGAACGTTTTTAATGACTAAATTAGTTAAAATCTTTCACATAAATTAATTGAATCAAATGAAATAGACAATTAAGTGTTTAAAAAGTGGTCAAAATATCTTTCGTCAGATGAATCTGAAATTTGAGGCCAAAATCTGTCCTTACCGGACCTACTCCTTTGTGAGTGTATAGATACATCAATCTTAAAACAATATGTTGTTAAATATTTCGAGCTTTAGTAAATATTTGTAAAAAGTTGATACTTATATTATGATTGTTTAAGCTTGAAATTGTATAAAATACTAGCAAAACAGAGTTGAATCTGTATTTAAACCAACAATTTTACCAAATTCTAGAATTTGTTGACTTGTTGATTTGAGTTTTTCCCTTTTTATAATATTTTTTCAGATTTTAAATATTTGGTTTCGTGGTTGCAACCTTGAAATTGTATTATGAAGCATGCGTTCGTGTTTACTGTCAATAAATACAATCAGTTTTTGGAATCCTAAAACCGGTATTTTTTTTTATAAAATCTGGACACTGATTGCCTTTCAATAAGTTGTGCTTTAGGGGTTTTATTGGGTATAATTGTTGATACAGATAATAATTGATAATAATTGCTTAAGCTAACAATAATTTTCTCATAGACAATCTTGCAGATATTTTATTTACCGTTACATTTGTCAAAAGCGCAGCTAGGTAAACTTGACAGAAAGGCACCATTTCGCTCGAAGCAGGTTATAGTTGTCCCATACTTCCCTACTAATTTTAACCAATTCCAAAACGGAATTATGCTGCAATCACAGTATAGGTCCAAAGCGCTGTAAGTATGCATATAGTATATACAATAAACGAAACATAAATTTGTAACACTAAAAATGAACCAAATACAACATAGTATAATCAGAATTATGTTACATTCATATGATTTAATGATGTATTTGAGACGTACGGATTACACTTGTTTATGTTGTTATATCTAATTTACAAGCTAACATCAATATCAATAAGCATACACCTTTACTTAACTCTTCCAAACTAAAGAAAACTAACACCTCAAATATTCCAACTATGGCATGAGTTGATCTTGTGCAATGCTCAAACAACTGTGTTGAATAAAATAATTTTCCAATATCTAATACCGTGTTAAATGAAAATTCTGTACATGAAAGGTTTTTCAGATGAATGGTCAGTCTTTCTGGTATCTTTCGCCCCTCTTTTACAGGCTAAATAAAAATCCACATCATATGAGTATGATGAGTATCACGTTTAATATAATTGTAAAGCTACTCTTCAACTCTCCTTTGTTAGAGTCTGTTATGTTGTAATCAATATCATCTATATTCTATTTTAAAAAAAAACTTACAGCAGTCTTAAAGCTGGCATATTTTGAAATACTCCCTCTTCTATGTATGTAACATTATTTTTATCCAACCATCTAAAAACAACAAAGAACTGATTCGGAAATCATCATGATAAACACAATTTAATCTTTTTAAACAGAAACTTTTTCCAATAACTTCGCAAATGTATTAATTCGCCCTCTTAAAAATTAAAGTTTGTTCAACTTTGAAGTATTTACCATCCCATGAAAGTTACGTTCATATGATTTATCTATGTATTTAATAACGAATATACCACTTATTATTAAAAGAGACGTACGGATTAAACTTGTCTATATTGTTATCATATCTTTAATGAATATTTATCAATTATTGCATTGAAGCATTTATTTTATTTATTTTTACTAAAAAAAAAGATATCCAACATAATTTGGTTTTTTCTATAACATTCCCTAATTAGCTTTCATTTCACTCACAT
The DNA here is from genome assembly GCA_019925275.1 of Mytilus edulis. Classification (NCBI taxonomy): domain Eukaryota; kingdom Metazoa; phylum Mollusca; class Bivalvia; order Mytilida; family Mytilidae; genus Mytilus; species Mytilus edulis. Next base: position 80,633,158 of record CM034361.1, on the reverse strand, counting down.
GCAAATGTGGCCTTGTATAATTGTGTACTTTTTATACATAGTATTGATCTATAATGATCAGTTTACAAATGTATCTTAATGCAAAAGACTTAAAGATAACTATGATGTCTTACATTTCGTACCAGTAAGACACACCATTGAAATAATCTTGCTTCACATTGCTGATACTATTGTTTGTTAGTTTTCTAAAAGAAAATACATATGCTAATACAAAGAAATACAAGTAAGATACTAGTATTTAATAGTTCTTGCAATTTTGCAACTAAAATAACTTTCCCTGTACCGAAATCAATACGTCAGTATACTTAAAATATCTGGATGAATTCGTAAAATATTAAGAGATTCACGTGATGTTCGTAGCAACTTGTTACAATCCGTAAAACCATCATTTTAAGAGCCAATAAGAGCCAAACTACTTCACATACAAGAAATAGGCACCGACAATAAAAAAAGCCGAAAAATCAATGTTAAAAATTATAAAAAAGAATCAACAAATGGGTTTTCTGAACAGTTAACCGAGAATAACTAATTGTTGCGAGCAATGTAGGAGCGGTCTATAAAACTAACATTATATCCTGAAAGATCAATCCTTTGGAAAATCAATTGCAGTTTTTTGACATGTCAAAAAAATGTGCCTCTCTTTTCATAGATATTTGTGAGTTGTGAAGAGCTATTAATGGGTACCAGCCAGTTATATATGGATACTTTCAATTGTATACCAGTTGACAATCTGTACAAATTCGTCTGAAAAATCAGTGTGTGTAAAAGAGTCATCACTGGTTACCAGTTTGTCTGTATCCAATCAATGTCTGATTTTAATTACAATCTGATAGGAAAATAAATTGGATAATTTAGGCTTTGAAATAAATGTTTTAAAGCACTTATATTTTTTTTGTACAATCAAGCACTTGTAAATCATAAATCATCTAATTTATTCTCTCATTAGATTGTAATTGTCACTAGTTTGGTTGGTTCTTATGCGGAATCAGAAGTCGGCGATTCTATTTTTATACTTGTATTTATTAATAAAGATTAATAATATTGAAAATATATGTTCACACATTTAAGCATATGGATTTAAAACACTTCATATTTTGAAGCTCAATCTGTAATGTTGAATAACAATGTCCTTGTTTGTTTTGGGATGTTTATTTATTATGTTTTCGTCTGTCGATATTGAAATTTAGTCCATTCTTAAAGACAAACGACGAGATATTTTAAATGAGCGACATCTAAAAATCAATGTTGGATAAAAAAAAAAACTTCAATCAAATAGTTTGGGGAGGGTGGGGGTAAAAAAAGTTTTGGTTATCTTATCCAAAATCGATTTTACATTTTTACTTAAATTATGTTAAGAGGGGGAGGGGCCAGTCAGTGCAATTACCATGTGAATCAAGTTTTATATGCTTTCATTGAAATTTTTATGTCGTCCGTAATTGTACCTAGATCTTTTTACATAAACAAACTTACAAAACTCTTAAATTATTCAAATTGGTAAAGGAACTCGGTTGTATTTCTGCTATTCGATTGCTACTCAAATCCCTGTAAATGAATAAGTAAACTTTCGTTTTTATTGATAGCATATGGCAAATCAAAGGTACTTGCTGCATGTAACTTATTGTATGTATTAATATCAAAAACATTCTACACTATTAGGAATGGACAAACTTGCGGCACTTTTATTTATTAGCGAAACTGCCTAAAATTTAAGTGAAATGCTAAAATTATGAAGGTGTCAGTAGTTAGCCTGATTTAGTGAGGTGAGTACTTAATGTATATGCATTGTATTGTAAAAAAAACAGCCCAAACGTATAATTGTATTTTACTTTCCTATAAATAGCTAAACGTTTAAACGGAAAAGCACAAAACACAAACAAAAGTACACAGAATACAACATAGAAAACTAAAGGCTACACAACACGAAATGTTACACAAAACTTTTTGGAGGAAGTGATCTTAGATGCTCCAGAAGTACTAGCAGATCCTTTTCCATATGTTGCATCCGTCGTGTCATTACACAACAGGTAAGGTAATCTTCTCTTTCACTTATTATGCGTATTCTTTAGTTTAAATGATATCTCAGTGAATGATATTTTCGCAATTTATACATGGCATCTTGAAATATATAATTCACGCATTTCACCAATATTTACTACATATGTAGAATAATCATATTATAACCACTTTTGGCTGGTCGCAAGGTTTTAAAGATAAACTGATAAGGGTTAACCCAAAAGAAACATGCTTTGGACGCACTGTATTCAAATAGTATTTAATTCATTGTGTATACAAAATAAAGAAATGTATAACAAAAGTATGTAGGTCGTATACATATAGTATGACATAGTTACCATGAGTGTTATTTTTATACATACTTACAAACTATTAAGCCTTGCTAGATTGGGAAAAGTTGTATTGAAAATCACTGATAGGTCATTATTTTGCAAGTACCTGTATATAAAACATCATCAATCAGTGTACGAGTTTAAACAAGTAATAGTTATTCACTCAAGTTTGATTAGAACCTGGTATAAAATTATGCTTATTGTTTATATAAAAAAGCAGTAACTTTGTGTACAAGAATGCATTAAATAAGATACATAAGATAGATATTAAATATTTAACATTATTACAAAATTATAGGACAGTAAACCAAATCACATTAACCCCCAACTTTTTCTAAAAGAACAATACATATACAGCACAAGAGTCATGTATATATATGTGTGTATTTTGCATTAGCATAAACCATCTCCCACATAAACAAACGTTCTACATAGTCATGCAACCTCAAAAAATGGTTAGTCATTATATTGCAGAAATCTAAATAGAGGGGATACAATAAGAAAAAAAATGTCAAAGAATGCTCGCTATTACATGTTCCAATTTGCAATAACACCATTCATGTTAAAATTATTGAAATGTTCCAACTTGTTAATATGTCATGGTTACTGTGTTGTTAATATATTTCGCCTTTGGTTAAGCAAAAACTGTGTGACTATATATTTGTGTTTTAAAGAAAATATTAGAACAACGACTCGGTTTTGAATTTATTCCATCAACAAATGTTTGTTATAATAGATTCACACTTTGTGGTTTCTGAAAAAGATATTTCTGGAATTATTTAGTTGCCATAATGAAGTAAAAAAAGAAGTAAAATAACATTTAGAAAAATTATAAAAATGCCCCCCCCCCCCCCCCCCAAAAAAAATAAAAATAATAAAAGTTTAAGACAAACAAAAACAAAATTCCCAAATTTAAGAAAACTTTGTTTGACAATGCGCAGCAACATCGACGTTGAAAAATGTTACAGCGGAAATTTTCATTGCCCTTTTTTCTATCTATTTCACCATGTTCAACAAGTTATGTTATAAACACTTGTGTATATAAGTCTGGACATTTATCTCATACGTCTACGTATTACATGTGTACAAATACTTGAGATTACAAGTGTATTGAATCTGTGCACAATTTGTCACTATTTTCTTTGCATACATAAAAGCTTATTAATATTCTTAAGGCTGACATTGTTTGTTGTTGTTTCTTAAACCTAGCATATCGTTTGTTATTATATTTTATTATCTTTTAATCACTTTGCATTATTTGATAGCTTACAGATCAATCAGGTTTTGCAAGTCTCCAATTGCTCCGTCTTCAATCGTAGTCAATCTATTTTGTTGCAAGTTTCTAAGCGTAATAGATATTTAAATATGTAAATGAATAATAATATAGTGTTTTATTATCATGCATTGAGGATACAAATAAAGATAGAAAAATAATATGGAATAGTCCTGATTTTTCAAGTTTAGAACTTTTAATTTTTCAATATCGTCATATGTTGGAGATATAATATGATGCATTGTTTTACGTTTGATATTCATCAATTGATGTTATAATGTTGTTTTTTTTTCTATACAACCGATTCAATGCAACGCTGTAGTGAAGCATTGTGAAACGTAACACGCGTTTGGCATACCAGCATTACTAGTTTGTATATGTTTATAGCTTGCATATTTTTAGATTATTCATATCTAACATTTTAATTCATTCATTAATTGTTCATTGATATCAATACATACTATTTTGTTATCATTACAACATAAAATAATCGTTACTTTGTGATGAAAGAGGTTTTATTATATGTGTATTGCAATGATAATGAATAATGTTTATAAGTTCAATACATACATCGTCCTAAGATATCCAAGTCCAACAAATGTACCTGTCCTTAATGTACTAATGCTGTTATATCCAAGATATCTAAAAAGAAAAATAAGGTCTTTAGATAAAAATGTACTCATGTGATAGTTTTAAAAGTAAAGCATAACATATCTAATATATGTATGGGTTCATTTTTTCTTTCATTTTCTACACGTTCCTGGTCTTATATATACGTAACTCACAAACTTATATCGACATTTCTCAAGTGATGGGATCATTTTGGTTTTTCCTATTAAGCGGAAAGGTTACATCGGCCTTTTTAACTTTAGACACAAAAAATAAGTCAGTTTGGTTTTCTTGGAGTAAACATTATTCATCAACAAACTGATATCTAATTTTTTGATTTATTATTTGTAATTTACAGGAAGATTATTTCTTTTTTATGTAGATATTATGTCTTTATATATTTCAGTTTTACTAAATATGTGAAAACAAGTTAAAGCATTGTGGGACACTTAACCAAAACTTTTTGCAAAACATTGCAGGCCTTGGGCATGTTAAAATTCTTACACCCAATGCATTATGTCAAACTAGCACGAAAAAGTACATGTTTCGTACCAAAAAAAACAAAGGAAAAAACATTTTATATGTTTTCTGCCAATAAGAAGATTTGGTTTGGTTGACAGTGAGAAAAACACGCTAGTGACCAGATAAAATGGAAGTTAACACATCTGAGTCACGGTATGTCCTTCAATGATCAAAACATTTACTGCATAGTAAGCCATTTAAAACATCGAAATGATAATTCAACGTGGAAAACGAATGAATTGATTTATGAACCCTAACAATAACCAAAATCGGTATACAGTAACAACGACAACCATATTAAGTTAACATTCCGATATTGATGATGTTCATTCAATTAACAATCCAAACTTTACTGATCGGGCTCATCTAGTATATCCCCGGAACTCAAAATGAAAGAAACAATATACACGGCTTCCTCCGCCTCATTGTTAGACCTTTACCTCGAGTTTAACATGCACGGTTATCTCAGTACCATAATCTATGACCAAAATGACAAACAAGACGATTTCAATTTTGTAATTATCAATTAAAAACATATCTAATACATGTATGGGTTCATTTTTTTCTTTAATTTTCTACACGTTCCTGGTCTTATATATACGTAACTCACAAACTTATATCGACATTTCTCAAGTGATGGGATCATTTTGGTTTTTCCTATTAAGCGAAAGCTTACACCGGCCTTTTTAACTTTAGACACAAAAAATAAGTCAGTTTGGTTTTCTTGGAGTAAACATTATTCATCAACAAACTGATATCTAATTTTTTGATTTATTATTTGTAATTTACAGGAAGATTATTCCTTTTTATGTAGATATTATGGCTTTATATATTTCAGTCTTACTAAATATGAGAAAACAAGTTAAAGCATTGTGGGACACTTAACCAAAACTCTTTGCAAAACAGTGCAGGCCTTGGGCATGTTAAAATTCTTACAGCCATTGCATTATGTCAAACTAGCACGAAAAAGTACATGTTTCGTACCATTTTCTGCCAATAAGAAGATTTGGTTTGGTTGACAGTGAGAAAAACACGCTAGTGACCAGATAAAATGGAAGTTAAACATCTGAGACACGGTATGTCCTTCAATGATCAAAACATTTACCGCATATTAAGCCATTTTAAACATCGAAATGATAATTCAACGTGGAAAACGAATGAATTGATTTATGAACCCTAACAATAACCAAAATCGGTATACAGTAACAACGACAACCACATTAATTTAACATTCCGATATTGATGATGTTCATTCAATTAACAATCCAAACTTTACTGATCGGGCTCATCTAGTATATCCCCGGAACTCAAAATTAAAGAAACAATATACACAGCTTCCTCCGTCTCATTGTTAGACCTTTACTTCGAGTTTGACATGCACGGTTATCTCAGTACCATAATCTATGACCAAAATGACAAACAAGACGATTTCAATTTTGTAATTATCAATTACCATTACTTTAGGAGCTATATAAAATAAGTAAAATGTTATTTCGTCTTTTCCCCTACAATAGTTCATCAGAAGGTACCAAGTTTTTGTCGATAAACATTCCGTTTCAACCTTACAAATAGTACACGATGATCTTGAAGTATAGATTCTGGATACTAACGTTGCTTTTCTGTATACTTTGAAGTTCAATTTCAAGTTAAAATTATAGTAATCATATTTTAAAATAAGAAATGATATGAATGTAAACTAGTCCGCAAATAATATGCATAATAGATGTAAAGCCAATAATTTTAACAAATTTACTTGTAATGCATACATTTCATACAACCGAAGCATCCCAACAAATGCCATTGCTGATACTTGACTGATCTTATTATATTGGAGATCTCTGCAAAGAAAAAATCAAATTCTTACTGTACTAAAACAATGCATTTGAATCGAAAAAAATTAACAATATGCCATGGATTTATACCAAATTTTATTATCGATTGTTTCTACATTTGAAGGGTTTCATGGGTTTATTTTCATTGAAAAGTGAACTTTTAATTTGATACAATTTTATTGAGTGTTCATTGCTTAAAGGTTCACATTGATAAATATTTTCTACATTTTTTTTTAAATTTTATTTTCATAAAGATAAGCTTAAATAGTATACTGCTATATAGTATACAGTCAGGAATTGATTAGGTAAAACTGAATTCGGGTCAGTAAATGCTAGTAGTCTGTTGTTATTTATGTATTATTGTCATTTTTTGGGGGTTTGTTTTGTTACCTCTTCTGACATCCGGCTCGGACTTTATAATTTAAAGTTTCTTGTGTTTAATTAGGAGTTTAGTATGACGTCCAATACCACTGATCTAGTATAGGTATTTGTTAAGGGGACAGCTGAGGGATGTTTCCGGGTGCCGGAGCTTCTCGCTGCATTGAAGACATATTGGTGACTTTCTGCTGTTGTCTGTTCTATAGTTGGGTTGTTTTCTCTTTGACACATTCCCTATTTCCATTCTCAATTTTATTGTGTTCACAGGCCTAGGGAGAGAGCGGTACAACATTAAATCCACCAGAAAAAGATTGTTAAACATGTTAAAGGTGATAGATACGAATTTTATAAATCAAACTAATCAAACTGTAAAAAGTTTATAATTATATTGTTGTTGTTTTTTCATACTATGCTTACAAATTTCTCATCCATGGAAGGTTCTCAAACGTATTATTGTCTAAATCAGATATATCATTATGAGAGAGGTATCTGGAAAAGAACAACATCGTCGAATACATGAAATAAAAATGAAAAAATGTGCTGATACAAAAATAATCTATATAGTGATCATTGCAGATAGGAAATGTAGGTTTGTGAATAAGATAACTGAAACCCATACGATTCATGGAAACAATTAGAATTTATTATTTCAACTTGACGCCAAAACCTTTAGTTAAGAAGTTTCAATGCAAGCATCAATTATCAATCAGGAAATAATGAAAGGTAACAAAAGCTCCTTAATATCGTTACATTTTTTTTTTCAGATGAATACTCCATATAAATGTTGATGTTGATGCATTGCTTCGTGCTTCCACTTTTGAAATATAGAATAATGTATTTTGACTTGCAGTAAGAGCCACACGAAACTGACATTGTTAATTTTCCAACTGTCAGCCAAAAGTAATGTACAATTTATTCTAATTGAAATTAATAGTATATTACATTTGTGATAATTCCAATCCTACTTAGTATATATCTTACATATATTGCAAGTTCACCAAGTCTTTAAATGCTGCTTTTTCAATACGTTTCACTTTGCTTCGTTGTAGTTGTCTAGAAAAAGCATCAAAACAGTTATCTTGGTTTTTAAATAAATATGTTGATATCATTTAATTCTGACCAATTAGCAATTCGCAAATGAATAAATGAATCTTGCGTGTACATTATTGGTAAAGATATGAAATATTATACAGTTTACATACAGCGTCCTATCTATCTTATTTAACATGTTTAACAGAGATTAATGTTTTTTTCAGTCTCATCATATACATAGCATACTTGATAGTATACCTTACACTCTAATTATATATTACTCTCTTTGAAAAAACATGTTCCCTCCACTTGATTCGCGGGTAGTTTTTTTATTACCCCATTGCTTTTTCAAGAAATTACAGTATTCAATTTGTTCTGTCTAGTCTTTTCACCGTTGCCATCCAGTATATCGAGATAAAAATAAATAGCGGTGTTCACGTAATTGAATCGTAGTATGAAAATTGGTAAAGAATAGTGAAGAAAAACTAAAAATGGCTACACAAATGAATAGACTAAGTATAAAACCATACAAACTGGAAAACTGACGGTTTAATCATTACAAAACAAAAAAAGACGAACCACTGGATCACAGGTTCCTGATTTAGGATAAGTGCAATCAAATGCAGCATGTTGAAACGATTTAGCAGGCGTAAACCTTCACTCTAACCAGAATGTAACATTCAAACATCAAAGAATAAATATGAAATATGACCAAGTGATTTGTCTAGTCAAACATGTGTTGTCTAATTGTGTCGTATTGTCGAAGTAGAATCGAGGCATTGGAGATATCTTTAACAAGAGTATTGAGAGTGATTTGTGTTTTTATCCTAGCAGTAAAACAGCCACCAATCATTAGGTTAATTACATTTGGTTATAATGTCTAATATATTTGCGTGAACTTAACAATCATATTTTTTACCGGGAAGGTTGTAAAAAAAAATGTTTACTTAATTAAATTATTTTTTCGACTTTTTGAACCGTTTGTTTACATCCAGGTGATGAATAATAACGTGAAGTTTCAGATTTAATTCAGATTAAGAAGACTTTTTTATTATATATGTTGAGTCATGGGTATTCCGTATATGAAGTTTTGAAAAAGATTCAATAACAATTACATTCTATATGTAAGCCATATCTCCGTGTTGAAGACCGTACCTTGACCTATAATGGTCTACTTTTCTAAGTAGTGACTTGGATTGAGAGTTGTCTCATTGGCACTTATACCAAATCTTCCTATATCTATAATGTATACGAACGTCATTTAAGGTACCTCCATATTGATCATATGTTTTATACACTATGAACATAAAATCCAACAGTGATAATATAACTTTCACAGTAATCCTCAGTTTTGAAATTTCGTAACATGCATACTGAATTATCATTTATATATCTTCGTTCCAATTGAGTACCGTTTAAGTAAAATGTACACATAATTCAATTATTAAAATGTTGCTAACGATCATCTTCTGATGTTAACATTTCGTACAAATATCTAATGAATGTTTCTAAGTAGTGACTAACATTTTTGTTCGCTTTGGGGATTCCGTATATCGTCAGATTATCGGAATTCCAATGGGGACTAACTGTGCACCACTTATTGCGGACCTGTTTTTGTATTGTTATGAGTTACAATTTATGACAAAAATAAGCAAAGACCCATCGAAACAACATCTGATAAACAAATTTAATAATACTTTTAGATATTTGGATGATATTTTGGCTCTCAATAATGACGACTTCAGTATGTATATTAATGAAATTTATCCTGTTGAACTTACTTTAAATAAAGCTAATACTAACAATGACCACTGCCCTTTTCTCGATCTTGATATCTATATTACTAATGGAAAGCTGAATACTAAAACTTATGATAAAAGGGATGATTTTTCATTTCCTATCGTTAATTATCCGTTTTTAGATGGTGACGTTCCCTTGTCACCATCTTACGGTGTTTATATATCTCAACTTGTACGATTCGCTCGTGTATGTAACAATGTTTTAGATTTTAACGAGAGAAATTTATGTATTACTGAAAAATTATTACACCAGGGTTTTCGATATCACAAACTAGTCAAAACATTTACTAAATTTTATCATCGGTATAAAGATATCATTCGTAAATATAGCTCAACATGCAGACTTCTAATACGTTCAGGTATTTCACATCCAATTTTTTATGGAAATATTCTTTATAAAGCACAAAGGTGTCAGTATTCACCTCAGAAACTTACAAAACCTTTGAATAGACTTATTAAGAAGGGATATAATTACGATACTGTTGTCAAGTCATTAAAGATTGCATATTTTGGCGTTAGTATTGAGTCACTGATAAGGTCTTTGCATCGGAACTAAACACATTTATTCTAAAAACAGTTGTTGGCATGACACGGGTTATGTTCTTCTCATATATGTTATGATGGTATGATACTAAACCCCTAACGGGAAGGATTGTGCCTGATGTTCATATGATGAAATCATAATCTTTCAGTCAGTTTAATTGAAGTCTGGAGCTGGCATGTCAGTTAACTGCTAGTAGTCTGTTGTTATTTATGTATTATTGTCATTTTGTTTATTTTCTTTGGTTACATTTTCTGACATCAGACTCGGACTTCTCTTGAACTGAATTTTAATGTGCGTATTGTTATGCGTTTACTTTTCTACATTGGTTAGAGGTATAGGGGGAGGGTTGATTTCTCACAAACATGTTTAACCCCGCCGCATTTTTGCGCCTGTCCCAAGTCAGGAGCCTCTGGCCTTTGTTAGTCTTGTATTATTTTAATTTTAGTTTCTTGTGTACAATTTGGAAATTAGTATGGCGTTCATTATCACTGGACTAGTATATATTTGTTTAGGGGCCAGCTGAAGGACGCCTCCGGGTGCGGGAATTTCTCGCTACATTGAAGACCTGTTGGTGACCCTCTGCTGTTGTTTTTTTATTTGGTCGGGTTGTTGTCTCTTTGACACATTCCCCATTTCCATTCTCAATTTTATTCTATCTATACATACATTTGGTAAAGGTTATCTAGTCCTACAAAGGTTTCACTGGATATTGTACTAATGTTATTAAAATGCAGATATCTAGAAAATGAAAAAAAAAACTTCTCTTTAAACCAAGATGAAACAATCCATTAAGTTTATACAAGATTTTAAATGCACTGTTAGTTCATGTTCGTTCGATGATTGAGGAAAACATTTCGTGGATATTCAATTTCGTGGTTTTCAAAAAGCATTTTGTTCAAGGCTTTGTAATTCATTGGTCATTTAAATGCGCGGTTCATAAGTACCGACAAATTAACGTTTTTGCATCCAACTCTTTATAATGAATCAGCAGTAATAAATATCAAATTTTAGGTCATAGTCACAAATCTGAATATCGTTCAGATCTTTAAACTATACCCAACTACGATTTTTTTTGTTAAATTCATCCAGTCATTGTTGAAGGTAGTGTTTATTCAATGTAAATTAGATCTTCTCTTAGCATTATCTCCGATAGAATGTTCTTATAATTGACCAGAATGAGCTTTTACGCTGATTTTGTTTTCAAAAATACAACTAAAAGAGCTGATAGGTGATACATAGTTTTAAACACACATTTTTGGGGAAAAGGTACGTTCGTTCGGTATATTTTTGAAATATAATGCGAGAAGATACTTTAGCATGAACAATGTTCTGACCATATAACTACAAAACAAACTCATTATAACTTTTCCAAATTAGGAAGGATTTAGAATATGTAGCTTTGTGTGATGAAATATGCGTACGTCACTATAATAGTCATTGTGAACAAACATATTCATGTGTTCCTTAGATATATTTAACTGAATATTAAACAATTCTGGTTACTTCAATAACCATTACAATGAATAATGAAAGGTTTGTGTAAAGATACCCGACAAAACAAATCGAGCAAAGTGAGTCATTGTTCAAAACAATGAATACTTACATGTGCCGAAGTTTAGGTAACATGACAAATGCTCCTGATTGAATAACATGTATTTGGCAATGCATAAGATAACTGAAATAAACGATGGATGATTTTTATCAAATTGCATTTTGAAAGATATTTTGCTGCATGCGTATATACCAGGGGCCAGCTGAAGGACGCCTATTTTTTACTTATAACTTTTCCAAATTAGGAAGGATTTAGAATATGTAGCTTTGTGTGATGAAATATGCGTACGTCACTATAATAGTCATTGTGAACAAACATATTCATGTGTTCCTTAGATATATTTAACTGAATATTAAACAATTCTGGTTACTTCAATAACCATTACAATGAATAATGAAAGGTTTGTGTAAAGATACCCGACAAAACAAATCGAGCAAAGTGAGTCATTGTTCAAAACAATGAATACTTACATGTGCCGAAGTTTAGGTAACATGACAAATGCTCCTGATTGAATAACATGTATTTGGCAATGCATAAGATAACTGAAATAAACGATGGATGATTTTTATCAAATTGCATTTTGAAAGATATTTTGCTGCATGCGTATATACCAGGGGCCAGCTGAAGGACGCCTATTTTTTACTTATGTACTTCCGGTAATGGCGGCACCCAGCGCTTTTCGTTGGTAAAGCAAAAAATGACTTGTTTTCTTCCTGTAAGCTAAATATACGCCATACAAAATATTAAATCAAGATATTCTCATGCACAATGTCAACAACAGACCTATCTACGTTTTCAAACTACCTTAATAACGGTGAAATATACAAAACATACCCAGCAGCATGCGTTCCTGATAAACTGAAAACGCCAGCGGCTAAAAAGGCAAAATTACTAAAGTTTGAAGAGATAGATGTAGATTATTATGAGCCAGAGGCCAGAATGGTTGGCTTCCGGACAACTCAAGATAGAGTCCGACATTGGATTAAGGCATTAAATGTATATTTTTTTGAGTATCTTGGTGACCACCCTGAAAATAAAGACAAATATCAAATTGACTGGACCCATGATCCAGTAAAATGGACACCTTCAAATCTTAAATCAATTGCCATTGATGTTACCACCAAAGAGGACAAACATAATCCACTTATGTACAAATTGACACTGTTTCTTAAAACTGGAACATTACAAGTCCAAGGGCACTATTATAAAACATTTGCCTCTCAGCATTTCTCAGTTTTAAGAGATATAGTTCACCACATAGTATCACAACAGTTACAAGATAATCATGATACTATGCAAAAAGTCTCGACAGATATGTGTGCTTCTAACAATATTGATACAATTACTATAAATCATGAAAGTGATGATGAAACAGATCCCAAAACACTACTTGGGCACAATAATATAGATGTCAACTCTAATATAATTGATCTAAAACAGATAATACCTGAAGCTAAACCAGAAGCTAAAGAAAATACAAATATTGTGGTTCAGTCAGCAATTAATACAAATGATACGAACATGATGAATGTGGCAAAACTTGACTCAAATTCTAAAACATCCTACCCACAGGGAAAAAATGTAAAAGAATCACATGAATACTCTTGTGAAAGCTTTGAATCCATGTTGAAGACCGCAACTAATGATCTCGAAAATCAAGTAACTATTGCAATAGAAAAGTTATATATACAGCACGCTCATTCTTTGAATGAACATTTAACAGCAGTTAATGACACAATGAGAACTCAAAATGATACATATGTACAGATTAAAGACCTTCTTTTGAAATCTGATGCCTCATCAACTCAACAAGTTTTTTCCAAAAGCCAGGATTTAAGTGGTAAATTAATTATAACAGAAAAAGAAAATGCAGAATTGAAATTCACACTACAGCAACTTAGATATGAAAGTTTGACTGAAATTGAAAGTTTAAAATCTGTTATCAATGTTTTAAAAGGTAGCATGATTGATATTGAAAATTCAAGCTCTATTGTAGTGGAAAGCTTACGTAAATCCAATGAGAGTATGGTCAGTAGAATACAAGCGAGAGATCAACAAATTGAAGCACTCGAGGCTGATGTACGAAAACACAAAACTGATCTTGACAAGAAAGATGAAATTATATATTCATTTAAACAACACAACAATCATGAAAACCACAATAACAAAGATGAAAATTGGACACAAGTTCAACCTAAAAATTCCAACTCCACTACTGAAACAAAGGCTTCTCAGAACAAACCTCAAGTCCTACTTATAGGCACCTCTAACACAAAAGGTATCCAGCCGGAAAAATTCTCCAGCTCTTACACTCTGCAAAAAAGAGAGGCTATGACATTGGCTGATACTGAAAAAACAATAAGCCAGATTAAAGATCCACCAAATGTGCTGGTGCTGCATTCACTAACCAATGACCTAAAGGAATCTGCACCAGTATGTGTAAGCCATATGAAAAACTTAATTTCTCATATTCATGAGTCAATGCCCAGCACTTCAGTTGTAGTTTCATTAGCTACTCCAAGGGCAGATAACAAAAAATACCAAACTAATGTTGAACTTGTCAATGCAATGCTAAAATGTGAATATATGGAGGATGATACTGTTACCCTCTGTGATAATGGTAACTTGTCACGTTTAGGGAAACCAGTTCCCAAGTTCTTAGCAAGGGATCAGTATCACTTATCTAAAGATGGCATTGCTGTCCTAGCCAGTAATCTTAGATGGACCATTGACTCGTTATTGGACATTAAGCAATCAAGGCGTAGTAGTTTTTATAAACATGATAATGGAAGAGAACAAGGCAATTCCAACCATAGAGACCGTCCACCCTACAGACGACCAAGAAAATAAACATATTTACTGAATAACATTTATTGACATATTGTTATTTTGTAAATTCTTGTAGTTATCCACTTGACTTTATTTGTTTGCTAGTTTATTATTTTTTTTTTTTGGTTGTTTCTTTGTTGTTGTTTTTTTTTTTTCAATTAAATATTAGAATAAAAAAATAATAGTAACATTTCTATATGTTCCAATGACTAAAGTACAGAATAAAAGTACTAACCTTATTAAAGGTATTAAAAATAGAACATTTATATCTAACATAACATTTTGTACATGGAATATCGGTGGCCTCATCTCAGCAAATCTGAATAAATTAACAGATTCTAATTTCTTAAATGATATAACAGCTTATGATATAGTACTGTTAACTGAGACACATATTGGCAAAGGTGTAAATATAGTCCTTCCAGGATATAAGTATTTTCCTGTTTGCAGACCAAAATCAGCAAACAATAGATATTTTGGTGGTCTTGGCATTTTTGTTAAAAATACCATTTTACCTGGTGTTGAGATATTGAAAAATACAAGCTTAGACTATCAATGGGTCAAATTGGATAAAAATTTCTTTAATTTCACCAAAAATATTTTCTTGTGTTTGGCATACATTATCCCAGCATCATCTAGTTATATATTTCAGTCAGATGATGACCCATTAGAAACTATAGAAAAAGATATAACAAATTATTATGCTGAGAGGGGTCACATAGTTCTATGTGGAGACTTAAATGCAAGGACTGGGTCAGAATTAGATTTTATAGAAAATGATACATATGATCCATTTGCAATGGACGATGAAGAATATGAATATGATATTGGGTTACAGAAAAGGAATAGTTGTGATAATAAAGTTGATGCTAGAGGCAAGCAATTACTTCAACTATGTATTACTTTAAAACTCAGAATACTGAATGGCCGTATGTTGGGTGATTCAAATGGTAATTTTACTTGTTTTAAACCTAATGGCACAAGTGTGGTAGATTATATTATTATGTCGGAAGATTTGATTCAACATACTTTGAATTGTAAAGTATCAAATTTTATTCCCTGTTTTTCAGATTGCCATTGTAAGGTATCATGTATGCTGCTTGCCTCATATTGTCCTGTTTTTATAAATAAGAATGAAAGTACTCAAAATTTTCCAGGTAAATTTAAATGGACCGACTGCTCAAAGGAAAAATTTCAGGATGCTCTATATCACCCATCTTGTAAACTTGATATTAATGCTTTTCTAACTAACAATTATCAAGATAAATCAAACATAAACTCTGCTGCTACTGACCTGCAGAATATTATTATTAAAGCAGCAAAAATGTCACTCAAATTCAAATCTAATAAATATAAAAAGAAAACTATTAATAAGAAAAAATGGTATGATCAAGATCTTTACAATAAAAGGAGAGAATTAAATATTAAGGCTAAGCATATGTCTGAAAATCCATATAATATTAATATTAGAAATAACTATTTTAAACATTATAGAGAATTCAAAAAGTTAAAAAAATATAAAAGAAAGGAGTTTAAATCAAAAATTGTTAAACAGCTTGATAATCTTCTAACTAAGAATCCAAAGGAATACTGGAACCTTGTAAATAAACTAAAGGGGGAAACAGAAGAAACTAGGGACACCCCAGAAACTTCTATAAATAACTCCACATGGACAAAATACTTCCAAGATTTAAATTCTCTATCTGATACCAATAAATCAAAAATAAACCTATTAAATAACATGCTTGTTGATTTAGAAAAAGAGAACATGTCAAACGTATTAGACTATAAAGTGACTAATCAAGAAATATTTAAAGCAATTACCAACTTAAAACCTGGAAAGGCATGTGGTCTGGACCTGATACTAAACGACATGCTTAAAGCTGGACAAACAGCCCTTATAGGCTGCATTAATAAACTTTTTAATTTAATATTTGCTCATAGTACATATCCAAAGCTATGGTGTGAAGGATACTGTATACCTATACATAAATCAGGAGATATAAATAACCCTGAAAATTACAGAGGTATAGCTATAAATTCTTGTATTGGAAAGTTATTTAATGTTGTGTTAAATACAAGACTTTCTAAACATTTAGATGAGAGAAATATTTTGACTGATTGCCAAGCTGGCTTCAGAAATAAATCAAGGACAACAGATCACATGTTTATCCTCAAATGCTTAATTGATAAATATACTAATTGTAAGGGAAGTAAATTTTATGCTTGTTTTATTGACTTTAAAAGAGCTTTTGATACTGTGATACACCCAGGTATTCTTATCAAAATGCTCAAGTCAGACATTGGGGGAAAATTTTACCAGTTAATTAAACACATGTATACACTTAATAATTTAAGAGTAAAAGTTGATAACAAACTAGGTCCATGTTTTAACTCTTATATTGGGGTTAGACAAGGGGATGTTTTAAGCCCTGCCCTTTTTAATCTATTCATAAATGATCTACCTAACTGTTTACTAAATTGTCCTGATAGTGTAAAACTCAGCACTAGTCGCATAGACTGTCTTATGTATGCAGATGATGTCATTGTATTTTCTGATTCTGCAGATGGACTTCAAAAGCGCTTGAAGGCATTGGAATCATACTGTGATACCTGGTGCCTTAATGTAAACTTAAAAAAAACTAAAGTCTTAATCTTTAATAAAAGTGGACGCCACATAAAAGAACCATTTTATTTTAAAAATGAATTAATTGAAACTGTTTTCAAATATAAATACCTTGGAGTTATATTCCAGTCAAGTGGCCTATTTAATTATGCAAAAGAAGACTTATTTAATAAATCTTTAAAAGCTTCATATAAACTTAATAGATGTTTATCTGGCTCAGATGCTAGTATTAAAACAAATTTACATCTGTTTGACCATACCATTAAACCTATTATTTTGTATGGCTCAGAGATATGGGGAATGTTTAAAACCAACTCTGCTTCCTGTAAAAAAGATGCTACAAATGTGCTTGAAAAAATATACCAGAATAATGTTGCTGATAAAATGAACTTAAGGTTCTGTAAGCATATTCTAGGCTTAAATAATAAAAGTACAAATGTTGCTGTACAATCAGAATTAGGTAGATTTCCTATATATTTTAATATTGTTATATCTATGATAAGCTATCTGCATAGATTACATCATTGTAACTCAAATTTATTGAAAGAAGCGTTTTTATGTAACAAAGATATGCATGAAAATAACACTATAACATGGTATTCCTCTGTTAAATTTATTTTACAAAAGCTTGAATTGAAAGAAACATATTGTATTGATTATTCAATTAATAGATTAAAACAACTTATTATGAAAAAGTTAAAGACATTATTTTTAAAAGCATGGTTCAATGATAAAGATAATGTTAATGGAAAGCTAGATACATATTTTTCTCATAAAAGTAATTTCCAAATGGAAAAATATCTTGATATTCAAAGTTTTCAATCAAGACAAATTTTATGTAAATTTCGCATAAGTGCTCACCAATTAAGAGTAGAAAAAGAGCGACATAAGAACAAACCTATAGAAAGGTCACAGAGGACTTGTAATTTTTGTTCTCATAATGATATTGAAGATGAGTTTCATTTTTTAATTAACTGTCCATTGTATAATCAATGTAGAGAATCACTGTTTGCACAAGCTCATGAACACTGTCAAAATTTCAATAACTTGGAATGCAAATCAAAATTTTTATGGTTAATGACCACTGAAGATCAACATATACTGAAAAAGTTATGCATTTTTCTTATCCAGAGTTTTCAATTGAGATCCACAAATTCTGTTAATGGCTAAATCTCTTTTAGTTTATCTATATATATATATTTTAAATTCAAAAATTTAATTTAAGTGCACATTTCTCTATGTGTATGCATATTTCTTCTATTAATATGTAAATGCTTATAAACAAACTGCAGTAAAACTCTAAAGGTGCTTATCATATTCCTGCAATTGTCAAAAAATATAATTGTATACATAAATATCTAGTAAATGGTTGCTGTGTGTACATGGGAGAAAAATACCCTTATATCTAATCAGTTGGGGCTGCATATCATTTGTATGCAACTCAAAACACCATATCTGTTTAAAGGGGAATAATCCTTACAGAAATTGATTGATTGTCTCCCATATTACTTTCTATTCCATGTGCATGCAATAACTGTTCAGAGTTCTATTGTCATGTATTTCATTTTATTATTTCATTGTTATAACAAATCATTGTAATCATTGTATGAAATTTAAAACCCGCAAGGGTCCATAATTGGATTAATAAAGTATTCTTATTCTTATTCTTATACTAACAATTACTCTTCGGGTTAACAGTTATGTTACACATGTAACACGCTAGATAGTCTATATATTTGTTTTAGATATACTTAGCATGTATAGCTCCCTTACTATTGATTTTAATTTTGTTGACAGCTATTTTGACTGTAATGGGTCTGTACAATGTATCAGGTTTCCATGCCGTAAGCAAGTAAAAGAAATGTATATATTTCGATTTATTTCCCTAATTAAATACAAAAAGTGTAAAACTAATCGGAGTAACATTATAAACATGTAAAAAAACCTATAGATACTGTTAAACCAATATACATATACATATTTATGGCAGTTAGCACATTTAATGTGATTTTAGAAAACCATTACTAATTTGTATATAGAAGTGTACGCTGACGGACTTGAGAAAGGCAGTACACTTTGTTTTTACCAAATCACTATTGATCATAACAGAAGTACTATTCATGCATACCATACGTCATTATGGTTATAAAAAAATCAATAACTATCTTACCTGAGATCAAGAAAAATAATATTGAAGTCGCACGAATTTCTCTTAGCGAAATTTGATATACGTAAATCATATTTCTTGTTACAAACCTGTTCATGGAAATTTCTTTGTTATTCAAAGAAGAATTATATTTTAAGATACCTGGACGATCCTATTTAACAAAGGATGACTATTGTTTACTTATTGTCCTTGTAACTTAAAGACCCGGTGCAGGTCTTTAAGGTGTGGTTGAAATATAAAAACTTACTTACGTTCTCACTAATGAGACACGCCAAATAAATGACCAATTGGGCGCGGGTATGTTAATGCTGTATTTTCGAAAAAATGAAAAAATGATACTTAAATTTCGACTTTTAATAAAAAGACTTTTTGACTCATTTATAGTGTAATTTGTTATATTTTTTTAGTTTTGCTAGTAAGTTGACAATATAAATTTTCGTTTTCAAAAATAACATTCTCAAATTATCACGTGGTTATCACGTGACACTCAAAATCTATTTATAAACGTGAAAACAGTAAACTCAAAAGTGCTAGCGTGTAGACAGTCTTGTTTTTCTAAATATTGTTATCTGTGGATAGCTTATATACCAAAGTATTAGAAAAGTGATACTCGCCTCCTTTGAATAAAAAGATTAAATACATAAACGGAGATTTTCGACTGAATTGTGCCAAAAATACTTTGACCTTCAGATATTACAACGTCTAACACTTAAACGGTATTAACAACATGAACCGAGTAGCAGTTTTCGAAAAATATTAATATTCAGCTTTCTGTACGTTAACTTGACCCAAAAATTCATCATTTCTACACGCTAGCACTTTTGAGTCAAAGTTAACGTGTTTCACAATTTTTTGTGTCCGACATTGTTTACAAACGCACAAGTGACTTTCAAAGGGAAGTAATTCTGTAAACAGAAATAAAAATTTCAGTCATCGGGAAATTATTGCTGAACTTTATTTAAATGTACTTTTTGTTGCATCTTCTCCATAACCAAATATTTAATAAAGGAAACAAACTATTTAAATATATATATTTTACTCGGAGAATAGATCAGAATGATTATAATTACACATCGGCTTGGGGTATGAAGCCCCTTTTCTTTCTGTTTGGTATTTTTTGGCAAAAAAATTATGTATTGAATTTTTCTACGGACACTGTAGCTTTATCTACCAATAAAACATGACCTCCGTGTATTCGCACAACAGTGTGGGAAGTGTCGTTAAACACCATTCAATCAATCAGATAGCTCTTTGCATTCTATTTTGTCAGGTGAGGTGCCTCTCATGTTTGGGTTTTGCCACTTGTAACAGTGTAAACTTTTAGAGTGTACAATAAAATCATGAATCTTGCTCATTCTTCATAAATCATACAGACCCATACACTGTACATTATTCAATCGTTGGTCATAGTGGCAATCACACCATATATAAATGACAGCTTGAAATATATATTCAATGTCCTGCTTTTTCTATCTCTCAATAAATTTAATTACCACATGCTGATAGAAAACATACTTTAAGAAAAATAGATGATGATTTCATAACAAAAAAACTTATGGTGCCATGGTCAGTAAGTATGGGACTATTAAATCAATTTATACCAAATATGATAGTGCAAGAGCTAATGGAAATTTAATTATATTTTAAATCCTGCAACATTTTTTTCACACATACCCTTTATACACCATGTACACATTCAATGAATATTCTGTGTCTCATTCAAGCATACTTAAAACTCCAAAATATGTATTTATTCTATGTATGTATATATGTACCATTATATCTCTGTAACTTATAAATTTGCAGAATATTTTCTTTTACAGCTAATTTCCTAAAGCTTGTAGAGTAAAACTTTGGTTGACTTGCTTGTCTTGTTTGTATAAATATTTACCCAGGCTTAAAGCTTAAAGCACTTAAGATTGTCATCTTCAAACAATAAATATAGGCAAACTTAAACCTGTAAATATTATAGTGAAATTCAATTGGATGTTATCTAAATTATTATTGTACAATATACAAACAAAGCAAGCAAGGTAACCTAAGTCTTGCTATACATGCTTTAGGAAATTAGCTGTAATCTCTTTTTAAGGTACAGGAAACAGAAATATAGGTATATATAGGGTGTAAAGTTTATTTAAAGAATATATAATAATAATTTTGCAGGGTAAAGAAAAGATGCTATTTGAATAAAAATAATAGAGAAAAATTCTCATAGCAACTAATTGACAACCCCCTCACCCCCCAGTTCAGATCCCAATTAATGAATCTGTGGTCTAAATCTGTATAAATTAGAAAAATCATGAACTTGGACAACTGTTTTGATTATCTATATTTTATTAATATCAATATAATATATTATCTTTTATAATTGCAATGCTAACCATCAATGAGGTGTTTATTTTTAAGGATAAAACAGCATAAAACTAGCAGACATCAGTTTAAATCATGTTGAACTGAATAAGAAAAGTTATTATAATATTTATCATCAGTTAAAGCTTCATGTAATTAGATAATTGAATTAATATTGATAATTGCTCCTCAATAAGCATTATTTAGTACTTTCTGAAAAGGGTGTGTGAACTTTTTGTAAGGGAATATATATATATGATCAGTGTCTGAAAACCTTAAAGTTTTTCATTTAACCCAAGTAATTTAAAATATACATTCACTGATTGATTGATTTGAAATTGCGTATTAAATGCAGCTAACATGACTTATTTTACTTCATGTGGTATGTTTTTCAATGTGTCACAACTTACCATCATAACCAAATAACATAGATTTTTTTTGTTTTTGTTATAAAACATGTTTCACAATCATTGAAATTAGGGAATGAGTGTTCCTATTGATGAATCTATATGCAAATTTGTATGTGAAAACATTTCATCATTCCTAACACTTTTGCTTTTGTTTCACATTATTATTAATAAACACTATTAATGATTTTGATTTTAATATTCCATGGAGCACAGCTAAATATAATTTATCCACTGAATGAAATCACAATTTGTACACAGTGACACATTTATGAAGTAAAAGTTCTGTGAAACATCCTCTCCTCAGTGATCATAATTAGGACACAATATCACATATGTATTCCACTTTCTTATAAATTTTTCCTTTGTTTGATCATGAACTAACACATGTTCCAGAATCATTGCAGTAAGTTATTCATTCATTTCAACATATTTCCTTTTCCTGAACCTGCTTTTTCATACAGTAAATTTTTTCTCACTTTTTTTTAATACAGTCAATTAACTTCTAATTTGTATTCCTTTTAGCACAGTTAAAACAGTCTTGATTCCATTAATTTTGTCACACATATGTATAAGTAAAGAGTTGTCTTTTCAGGAAAATGAATTTTCTCTTTATATCTCATGTACAGGAATCTGATATGAAAATAATATCCTTGTTTGGGTATCATTTGTTGATCTTCCTTAGAATGAAAAGTGCAGTCCTTGTGTCTTATTCATTTTATCAATTGTGCTATTGTATTGGAAGTAGCCATTGTTTCTCATTCATCTTAAAATCCTGCAAAAAAAATGATATTATTATACACAATATAATTAATTTATAAGCCCCATTGCTATATATATGCATAATATCTATTACTTCAATCATTGAACTTGATTTAAATAATAATATGCTCTTAATGTGCCCTGTTATTAATATTTTGAACATAACAATTATCTTATTTATATTCTTATTCTGATACAAAAAGAGAACTTCAATATAATCAAATTTTAGTAAGCTTAATAGCTATAGCCCTTAGTATCAGCAGTGGTTGGTAAAACTAATAGTAAACTTACATGTTTGTAATAAAATAATTGCCATGCTTGTTTACTTTCTTAACACATAAATATAATAGACAGAGTAATCTAAACTCATAAGCAATTAATCTTAAAATAGCTTTCATATCACTTCATGTGACTAAAAAATATTAAAGTGTCAGTAACAATAATATAATATTTGAATGCTTACATCAAAATGCAGACTTCCTACATGTCAACTCACTTGGAAGCAGTAAAAAAAAACAGTGAAAACAAATTCTGCAAAAGACAAATATAAAATTGCATAGTCAAAACTTTAAAGCAATAAACACACCAAAAGTTTTTTGTTAAACATGTAGGAAATAGGCAATAAAGGAGATACTTAAAAAAAACTGTTAGGTATTTAATCTGTATGATATTGAAATATTTACATCAATGTAGATTGACACCTTTTAAAGTCACTTATTTGGATTAGCAAATCCTACAAGTAATCAATAGTCTTTATGTCAATTGAATGAAAGTGGTGATCAATTTAAAATGTTCATGTCTATTACTAAAAATTAAATTGGATAACATATTAACTGAGATGAGCAAATTCTCTCATTTTGTAAAATCTCAGTAGCCTGATAACTGAAATATAACTTTAATAATAGTACATTTTATTTGTTTGAACATGCATTTATAAATTCTGGTATTTTTTATAAACTTAGAAATGACAATGGATATATAAATACTATTTGTGAAACAAATCCATGTTTTATTTTAATAAAATTTATGCTTAAATCACAATGAAAAAAAATAATTCTGAATTGAAACAATGTCATTCTCTGTTTAAAATGTAAAAACACCAACACTGTTCATTTGCGTAGGTGGTGTATAAAAGTTTATACAAAAAATGACTAAGCTTAAGGATAGGTAGACTGGGTATGATAATATAGGGGTGCACCCCTTAATTTACTACCAAAGTCAAAATGAATAGTTTTAATTTATTGCATACACTAAACCAAGGGGGAATTAAGGGGGGGGGGGCGGGGGGGGGGTTGTAATTATTATGTAACAGTTAGCTTGGGAAAAATCAAGTCTAATAAAACTAATATTAAAACAATCTTTCTCCGAGCATTGTTTCCATTTAGCTAACTTTATTGATTCGTTGATTGATTCATAGGTCAACGGTTTTCGTCGTCGGTTATCCAAATAAATGACGAATTATAAATGTTTTGATTCACTTCAACAAATTCAATAAGAAGAAATGGGTACCGGTGATAAAGAGTTACAATTTACAACGTATTTACCTCAAAATGTATGCTAAATCCACCTTTCCATTGTGATTTCCATGTGCCGACTTCTGTGACAAGGTGCTCAACAGCTGATAATAATGACTGTGACGTGACAAGCTAAACATTGACGTTGATGAATCTTAGTTTTTGGCGATTTTCTTACTTAAAACTGTAAGTGTTCAAGGGAACAATGATCATGTATGAAGATATTGTTAATGTCGCAATGCCGTTGTCGAAAAACAACAAGTTGATAAATCTTTTACCTCGGTGAAGCCAAAAAATCACCACTCTATAGCAAATTCTGCCAACGTCCGATTTAGCCAATCAAAATTCGTATAGTTTCGAAAATGACGTAATAGATGAGATTTCGATGCAATCACCAAAAATTGTAAAAAATTATTTGAAACCGCATTAACCTACCCGCGGGGTCACGAAAGAAGAGAAAAATCCAACGTTGATTTCTTCATAGGAAATTGCTTTACATCGAAACTCTTTAGATCTTACAACATGATACACTACAAAAAGTACAATAGACCTACAAACACTGTACAATTCATGAACATTTACACAACGTTCATAATTTTATTTTTGAAATAGCGTCATTTAAAATGAAATATTTAAAGCTTTATATTGAATGTCAAACTAAGTGTTGTTGGCTCAGCGACGGATTCTCTTCGGACAGCCTCTATGTTAACAACTTGGTGTGATGTGTCATGACTTGTTTTTTTCCTCTTGTGATTGTAGTTTTGTCTCTGTGCACGTGGTAGTTTTCTGCTTTTTGCCATACAAGATCTCTGATGACGTTTGCTGTCCTTTTGTAACTACTAACAGCATTACTACGATGGCCTAGAAAAAAAATGTATTATTTTTTAGTTAGAACTTGATAAGAAAAAAAAATCACTATATATATACTATTGACTCCTTTCAAAAAGTCTTTTTGGTTAATTTCCTCATCAGTTAGGATTTTATTTTAATGTCTTGCTGCAGAACAATAGCAAGGACCACAATTCAGTAAGAAAAACCTTATCTAGTTAATAAGGTAAAATAGAATCTTGTTCAAAGCAGCATCTAGTTATTCCGGGCGGAATTGTTATTTATACGGGTGGAATG
The DNA here is from genome assembly GCA_019925275.1 of Mytilus edulis. NCBI lineage: Eukaryota > Metazoa > Mollusca > Bivalvia > Mytilida > Mytilidae > Mytilus > Mytilus edulis. Next base: position 80,607,493 of record CM034361.1, on the reverse strand, counting down.
CATATGGTTATTTTCACCTTTGCTAGTAAGACTTATATTTTTCGTATTTTGTCTTTATTATTGCTTTCGTGTTCGGTTATACTGTGGCCAGAATATTCATTTCAAAAATTACCCCCCCCCCCTCTTTTCCAGTTGATCTTAGCAATATGTTGAGCGGTTCTTCTCTATTTTTGAATCAATAATATCGAGCTAATTCTCTTTATGTAAAATATGAATATGTCAAATCCGTTAGAGTATGTATCTTCGTACGCACCATGTTCCTCAACATCTGCTTGGTATAGTCTTGTTGCTGTTGAAGCCCTTCAACTGTGGTTTATTCGCTTGCCTTCAAGTTCAACTGCTGTACACAGTCTTTTCACAGATTTTTGAAAGGTATTGTGACCTACTGGGACTTTACAAAACCACTGGTCTGTTGTAGAGTTGACTAGCTGTTTAAAATAGAATGGATCGACTCCATCTTTAGGACTGTAAATAAAAAAAAAAACATATTACTATAGTTAAGAGGAACAGATCAATGAGTAATGAAATAAATAAAGGATTATTTTTGTAAAATTATTTCATATATGAATCGACTTTACTGTAATAAATTTTAGATTTAAAGAAAACAGAACAATTTTAGTGATAGTTTGATTTTGATTAAATTTGTATTCTACTGTAGCACATCTGTATTCAAACACACTTTTTCTTCTACAAAAAAAAACAATTCATGGTTAAATATTCGTTTTAGACGCAGAAATATTCAGAAGTATATATAAAACAAAATGTGGTATAAAATGCTTTAGTCTTTACATAACGCGCAAGATTTTTAAAGATAAAGTATAATTTGTCTTACACTTGTTTAAACGTTATCAGTTGAAAATAAAAAAAAAAACCAATTAATATACATCTGTAAAGCGGGACTTTTTGGAAACTATAAGAGATAACTTGAATGTAATAAAGGAAACCATTTGCATTGAGATATGTCAGGGATAGGAAATATGGATATTATGAGAAATGAGACTTGAAAAAAGTAATACAGATGTCAGCAAATTATCGTTACCATAACATTTTCTATTTACACTGTAGGGCTCAGTGACGGATCTATGTGCTACGGAGAGAGTGCAAACCCCTCTTTTGATAGCAAACAAAAATTTTTTAACTCAAGTTCACCACGATATTTACAAATTTTAGTATTAAATGATCTTACATATTGTCGTTTCGCTTGGCCTTACATTTCAATTATCAGAAATGACGCCCCTTTCATACGCTGGAAATCCGCTTTATACATTTGTGTAACATCACAAATCATAAAATAAACAGACGGGAAGTGCCTCGAAAGCTGACGTCAAAAACAGGACGCCTCATTCGATGCAATAACAGATCTGAATTGAAAAGATTAAGAAATTGAAATATATCGATGACACCCTCTTCATTCTGTACATATTTTCCCTATAAAAACATAGATTGTCTGCTGCTTCGTGTCCAGTGGAAAATATTTCATGCATTTTAACGACAACATTAACACAGATTTGATGAATCTAGGTAAAGTAAAGTGTTGATTCTTAAATACCTTAAATACAGTGTTTCCACTGCTCAGCTGGTTCCATCATCAGGTGGTTCCCCTGTCCTCGACTGTTTCGGCGCTGTCCACGACAATCCCCAGGGGTGCGCCGACTGAGTTGATGAGACTCAGCCAGAAACCAGCTACCTCTTCCACTGCTCTTCTCTCTTCCGCCATACCCAACCAGACGCTTCCTCTGCCTGTTTTCCAACTTTTCCAACTAAGCTTCTTCTCACTGGTCCAGTTAGTCCTATGGACCCAAAGGCTCTCTACAAAGTTTGCGACACAAAGCCTCTACAGCCTAACTCCACTGGGAAATACCTTGTCCTTCAATGCTTCTCTTGGATGTCTGTTACCAATTCCTGGTACTTGGCAATTCTTCCATGGTTCTGTCAACTCTACAAGAATGACCTGTCTGCTTATTCTGGACCACAGCACAATGTCTGGTCGGAGGGTTGTTGTTATGATCTCTCTTGGGAAGGTAGTCTTTTCCCCAACGTCGGCTTGCATCTCCCAGTTATTTGCTGATGGTAAAATATCGCTGGCTTTGCTGTATGTGTTTTTATGACTCTCCGCCTCCTTTGAAGAAGTTGATGAACTTTGGCCCCTTCTCAATCTTAGTCTTCTTCCTTCTCTGTGTGTTCATGACTGCTGCCATTTCTCTCAGTACTTGGTCATTGTTTTAATATCGAAAAATAGTTAATTGTCTTATTGTATTAGCATACCATAAGCGTTTGTACTTTTCAAAAAGAGTAACAATATATCTGTCTGGGTATTCTATATTTTCATAAGCTTTGACAGTTTTTGGTGTATATTTTTAGTCTTTCATGCCGCCAGAATTTGTTTGGATATGTCTCGAATTCCTTGTATAGAATATATCTTTTGTGTAATTCTGATTCAATGTATTTTACAGGTCGCAGGTCGTTTTTCCAACATAGAGGACGGGAGGCGTTTTATATTATACGGTTATTGATTGTGAGGCAATGTCTAGACTAGTTTTTACTTAGAAGCTGATCTTTAAAGGAAATATCAAAAAATGATGGTGCTGACATGTTTTAAAATTCTTTAACAAAACGTTAAAATTTGTAAAAATCATTAATTTATATTAGCTACTGTGAAGATTGCGATGGTTCATCAGACAAAATACATAAAAGGTATCAATACTGAATTTAGACTGGTTAGTACTACATTGTTCTGATGTTTTACTATTAGAGATGTAGTACAACCAAATCATAGTTTGTCACATCCAGTTGCATACGAAAAAAGGTCGAAAACAAATCCCTTGACGGTGAAAATTTGATTGGTAAACTTCCAGTGATTTTTTTTATATCCAATAAAACAGTATGTGAATTTTCTCTATAGTACTAGACAGGGTTAAATTTAAATCATGTCAAGTATTTTTCTTTTTTGGAACAAAGATAAATTCTGCAAAATATTTTGAAAATTTAACAACGACTAATAGGCGAAAATGAATGGTGGTATATAACTTACACTGCTCTTCGATGTTAGGGAAGGGTCGATCGCCAGCAACAATGTTTAATCTCCCCAAATTTCTCAATGTGACTTTTCATGTCAGGAGCTTGTAGTTCCCTGGTTGTCGTTCGTTGCTGTATATCATTTCTGTGTTTCGTTTATTGTGTTAAAGATAATACAGCCTGTTATATTTTCTCGTTTGAATTGTTTTACATTTATCGTTTCGGGGCCTTCTACAGGTTACTATGTAGTATACGTTTGCTCATTGCTGAGTGCATTAAGATGATTTATAATTAGTAACTTCTACAGCAGTTCGGCCCTGATAAAAATTTACCTCATTGACAACCATCATATAAAAAAATATAGATGAATTAGGACTGGAATATGAAAAGTGCTACACATAACATTCCTACCACCTAACATCAAGATTGTCTGGTCCATATCAATGTCAAGACAATTTGTTGAGAGAAAAAAATCATATAATCATGTCTGTTTCAACGCACAATCTACAATAGCATAAGTTACCATCGGGTTGTTCACTAGAAGCGACACTGACCCAGTACTACATACTATAGTACAAGTCAAACAACAGGTGTTTGAATAAGTCTTCACAAGTAAATCTAAAATCAAATTTTAGGGGAAAAAATCATTTTAGATTCTTAACACCTAGAAACTATCAACAAAATAGCAGCATCAGCAAAGTCTAACATTTCTTGAGAAGAAAGGATAATTGCATCAACATTATTCCATAGTGTCACATTCATTTCGCAATAAGTTTCACGGGATTCTAATCATTGTGAATTTGATTAATAGTCACAGTTTAAATACTTACACGTATATATTGATTAAATCTTATTATGGCATTCATTACAATTTCGAAAAACTGTCAGTCAAATCTTTTTTTGTTTTTTGTTTGTAAAAGCATTTGACATCAATGTGATCAATTAATATCTAAAGTGATTTACTTCTGTGGCCAAGTAAAGTTCTTCCAAGGACAGTTAGTCGTCCATTGTTCAACGCGTTTTTTAACACAAAACCCAAGGATTGTGTTATATGGTTTACTATAAAATGAGTATTATTGACGTGCTAGAGTAGACACCCTAATATTCAAAGTGAAACACGACTAAATGGTTCAATAATATGTAATAACTAATCATATATGTTAACAAAATTTAGTAGCATGGTTACAAATTCGTCCGGAAACACAAAAAAAGTTGTATCTACACATTATGTGAAACACTTCTAATTATATTAAATTAACTTACATAGAATACAATACAGAATAGTTATTAAATGAACCAGTTTCCACTATCATAAATTCATTGTATTGTAGATCTCTAGAGAAAAATAAAAAAGACAATGTGTTATTCATGTTTTTTTTACTAAATGTTATCACAAATAGACGACAGAAAATCATTCCAAATGAGACAAATTGATTTCCGTCTTTTCCTTTAATAAGTTAATATATTAAAAGACTGAGTTGGTGCATTCAAATTTCAATAATCGCATTATGGTCATACATCTGGATGATCTGATAAAAATTCAATTTCGGTATCAAACCACAACACTTCATGTATAGTCATTTATCATATAACTAAGTAGTATTAACAATGAATAGTAGGAAACAGAAAAATATATAATTAAAAAATGCTGAATAGATAATACATTAAATGAATTTCATCAAGTTTTCTTGTATGTATGGTTTCTGCTAAAGTATATGATAAAAAGAACATAACATGTCAATTTCAGATCAGACCCCTTAGCAGCCCATGGTCAAAATCATCCATCGAGCCTCTCGAATATCGAGTAAGATATGAAAAATGCGGATCGGAACTTCTATCTTTTTTAATGCAATGTGTTCCGAAAGTATGAAAGTATTTACTCTCTAGCTGTTAACTTTACTGAGTTTTTAAGTGACGTTCTGAATCCATACTTTCTAAATTAGGTATCTACCATTGGTCACCATCAAATGAGTTCCATTAAGAGATTTATCTTCTGTCATATGCCAACATACATAAGATGTGTGAAGACATATAAACGTTGTATGCAGATTAAGCAAATGGACAATAAATGCATCGATTTTGAATATCCACATTTATCAAACAATATGTAACTTAATAATATCAGTATGCTCATCGATAGGTTCTCGAGTACCAATAATGTAATATAACTCAATTTGGATTCTGATCTAACGTATATCATTTCTCTTCCCATTCTGAATGTTTTCGCTATTTACCTATTTATTCAAGACAATCGAATCTTAACCACACCATTAAGCAACCAATCAGAACTGATTGGTTTTAAATAATAAATCAAGCAGCGTGTATATCGATAAAACCTGATAACCTGATACAAAACATTAATTACGGTTGATAAAGCGCTGTTCTGAATGTACCTTCATCACGATACATAAAGTCAAACATTTGAAGGTAAACTACATACATTGTAAAAGAACGAAATTCACGAAGAGCTATAGGGACAAAGAAATAACAGTCAAATCCAACAAAGTTCACCAATGCCGGGGGGTTGCAACCTAGTATTTCATGTTCTATGTAGTATTGTGTTTTGTTGTCATTCTTTTGGTCGAGTTTTTTTTTATTTATTTATTTAGTGGGGGGTTAAAAGGGTGGGAGGGTCATTTGTTCTGGTATTAACAGTTTTGTTTTCGACTTATAAGTTGTCTTTATTTTCCATTATTATTTTTCGCATCATTCCTACAACAGATGTTTACAGTTATATCGAGGACTATTTCGAACAGGTAAAATGCTATGATAGTCATTCATAATTTATTACTTAAACCTAAAGTTTAATTAACTGGTTCATCACCTCTTTTTGCAATAGCAGTTCTTATCAAGTATTGTAAAACAACTAATTTAGAAAAATAACGCGAGTTTAAATCGTGAAGAAATGTAAAACGTAGCTTTGTCCATATATTTATCATCATATCATATATTAATTTTAGAATCGCGAAATTAATTCGTCGCGAAATGAGTTAAAGAGTGTTAAACACTGAATAAAATATCCGCGAAAATAATTTGGTTTACAGTATTCGTTCTAGTTAGTAAATTACGAAGATTGTGCATTATTATCAACAAATATAACATGCATGCATGATGCTATTAGGTGTACTCACATACTGTACGAATCATTTGGAAACTCCGATGGGATGCTTGTCAGTCCTTTGTTGTAACAGTTTACTGTGACTCCATTGGTACTGTTTGTACACGTACATTGACTTGGACACAATGAAACCCCTTTGATTTGCAGGGCAGCAGAGATTATAATAAGGACGACATACAATACAAACTCCAACCTAGGTTAACACATATCAGAAAACTCTATATAAATTTACTTGTTTAATGCATTGTTATGAAAGTCTATAATATTTTAGACAACTGACAATTATTGAAGTTTAATAGATCGCATTTAGCGTATAAATTATAAATAATATTAAAAACATACATATTACTGTATCTTATTTTTAATTATCTATCACATGTTTTGCTTAAATAAGCGAAAAAATAAATTATCACTTGTTTTACCTTGTTTTTCTCATCGTGCGTTGTTGTCAATGCATAGTATACAAGTAAGAGACCTAGCTAAACTCTGCACATATACATGCTAAATTATGTGGTATAAAGTGTCATAAACACCGAAATCTTAAGGAATATTTGCACAATCCATGGGATAACTAATATATGGTATGTGAAGTGTTTTGTTCAACGACAACCATAAACATTTTTATGGTGATTTAAAACATATATTTCGTAAACCAAATATTACCTACAACTATTTGAATTGAAAGGATATTATTTTATTGTTCGTTTGTAAAGTGCCATCAATACTGATTTATTGCATACGTATTTGAAAAACTAATGTATGTGTGTCAAAATATATACCTAATGAATACGCGAATATAAATCCTTCTATATTTGTCATAATTTTGGTAGTAATTTTCGGATTAAAGCTATTTGTTTTATCTGTTACTGGGAATGAAATAGCATTCTTATGAATAGGGAAAAAAGTTTCCCAACTAATTCCACCACAGCTGTCACAATGTTGTTGTTAGACTGTATGAAGTGCAACATCTCATGAAAGTGAAACAATAAAAAAAAAATACCCTCTCACTTTAAAAGCAAATCTTCACAAAGACCTGGATAAATAGATAATCCTGAAGGTATCTAAATTGTGTTTACTTAGTGAAATCACTTCTTGTTTAATTAATCATATATGTATGTATCAAAGAATATAAATAATCATTATACTATGCATTTATGTTTTTACCTACTGTATATTCGCTCTATTGTGTACATTGAATATGCCATCATCATAAATGTTGAAGCTACATATGTGGAAATTCAAAGGGAACGTAACTAGAATATGCATTTCTGAAGTCGAATATACGCGACGTGTGTCTTTGTCAATTATACAAAAGAAGTGATCTAGGAATTTTATAAAATGCTCTATGATAGCGATGTCTATTATAAATTCCAAATGGTGAAGTTGAAATCATCCCTTCGTACATTTTACGGACGCCATCACGAGTTGGTTGACCGTTATGGAATAACCGTTTGATATCGGATATGTTCCTTACGTCGTAACTACAATCCCCTTCCCTTTAATGAATGTGACCTACCGAATGAGACTATTTACCGGATTTGTTATCACATAAGGTAGCAATAAACAGTTAGGAAAAAATATTAAAATTTGCCCTTATAAATTTTACCATCCCCTTTTCATTCCTTTCTTGCAATATCAAGCTTACTGTTTGTGTCATATATGGGCATATGTATGTAATCAGAATCTTCCATAGATTTTATATCCAGTATATAAAATGGTTAAATATAATTTCTTTTGGGTGTATCCATGGCAACAATCTGCATTTATTTGTTATAAAATATTGCAAAAAGGGGGAAAAGATGTCACATATTTCCCCAAAATTTGGCTAAAAGTAGAATTTCAATCGCTTGAAGTAATACCTTTTCAGAAACTGTGTACATATATCATTCAGCAAATCCAATGAAAATCATATGTCTTTCATCTCCTTTTTTTTGTAAAATTGCGTCAAAAACTTCGTGTAGAAAAAAAGTGTTTGTAAACATTACATTAATTTCTGGACCGATGGCCGGTCTAGCTATGAAAATACGGATTGTCAAACAGAAAACAGCCCATAAAACATGTAAAAAATAATCTTGATGCTCTTATAAACCATCTTTGAAGGCTTAATTAGCACTCAGCTGTCTAAAAATGAATTTTATTACACAATAACTTTCCTATTTGAAAAATCCACAGGGGCCAAAATGCGAAACTAAACTCCTAACTGTGTATTGCTACCTAAGCAACACGACGTGTGCCACATGTGGAGCAGGATCTGCGAACCCTTCCGGAGCACCTGAGATCACCCCTAGTTTTTGGTGGGGTTCGTGTTGCTTATTTTTTAGTTTTCTATGTTGTGTCATGTGTACTATTGTTTTCTGTTTGTCTTTTTCATTTTTAGCCATGGCGTTGTCAGTTTGTTTTCGATTTATGAGTTTGACTGTCCCTCTGGTATCTTTCGTCCCTCTTCTATTAAGTTGACTACAGTATATGGTATTTTCGTCGAATGACAACGGTATCAATCAAACGTTTTTTAATCAACTTACAATCGTGGGTTTTTATGATCCTTATAATGCGTCGCTATACTCTACTGCTTTATTATTGCTATATTGTTACTTGTTCTATTTAACCAATTATCATTCTAAGACTGTTAAAATTAAATACAAGCTGTTGGTATACTCTCCTAATTTAATATATTGTCTGACTATGAAACAAATATTTGTTTAAACCTAGAACAGGATATCCTTGTACACACACGTCTTTGTTCAACGTTGATCAGGAATATTGGGAGCCAGAAGTCGCCACACAACTAATCAATCACCACACTAATAATAAAATCAGAATAGTTTGATCGCCAAATAAAAAAAAAGGATTGAAAGCATTGATAAAAATGACGTAAAGTGAAATGTTGAAAATGTATAATCTGAGAAACCACATGAGCATGCAAATAAATTGTTCATGAAATGGTCACAGTCTTAGTTTAATTTAAGTGCATAGCCCAAACCCAAAAATTCCTAAACTTGATTTCAGATCAAGTGTATATGTTTGAGGTTATGCCATCAACGGAAGATCAGCTACTTACTAAAAGATATAAGATGTTGCAAAACAAGCATGTGTTTCTAAGGTAATGGGATATAAAGTCGGTATCACTGAACTTCCTTAGTATAGAAATGTCATCGCTTACGTGCGGTATACATTTTGGCTGTGCATTATGTAAAAACTATCAGATTCAGTTGGTCAGAACGGAGTATTTAAATCAGATGCCTTGTGCAGGTATAGTGCCACCCTTTCTGCAATGCATGAATGGCTTTCGATTGTCTGTTGACAGGTAAAATGTATGCCCCAATGAAAACCTAATATTCAATGTAGGTCCAAGTATCTGTTCTTCGACACACCTTTGGATAACACATCTTAGTACTATTTGTTAATTTGGTGTTGTTTTTTTTTATTAAATATGAAGTAACTGTCGGACTTTAAGCTAAAATCAATAAACCATTTAAAACACGTATCTCGATTTATTCCTGTTTACGATTAATAATAATATTAGGAGTATAAGCATAACAAGGTACGGTCGTATTGCCAATGAGACCACTATCCGGCAATAAAGAAGATACAAACATTTAAAGGCCCAAAATCCCCATTCTCTATAGAAGACATTTAATTTATGATAGTAAATAAGCATTGTAAAGCATTTTAGTAAGCTTTAGCGATGCATCTACAGTATTGAAATGTGTATGGTAAACATTATTACATGAATACGATTTTTTTTCTTCGGAACGTCAATCGTAAATGTATGCATTTCTGTCGTACATTATATCCAATCTCTCTCTCTCTCTCTCTCTGATTTTTGTCATGTGAGTTAACTTAACTTTATTTTGTAAGTCAGTAATGATTTAGTGTCGTTTATATTCGTTTTTGATTATTTTATCTAAAATGACAATCTACATCTGTAGATATAAAAAAAATGAAAACGAAATCGACCGGTGTATTTTACGTTATCATTTGAATTTGAGTATTGATACACCTGCTGAGTGTTATAAATATTTGTTATTTTAACTTCTTCTCAAGACTGATAGTTGATCAAAGATTTTAAAATAAATTGCATATATATATATACTACAAGTCAAACAGATATGTCTAGCGTTAAAAATATTCAAATGAATACGGATAGTCAGTCAGCAGTTTGAAAAACCGGTCACAGAAACTACAAATATTGTCCAGCTGTTGGTAAAAACCTTTTTTCTTGACAGAGTGCTATTATCCTTTCGTTTTCAGATACACAAGAACACACCCGTGATATCGCGGGTCCGTCACTGAATTCAAGTATATTACTATCCTTATTTTAGGATTGGTATTGTCATCTGATAAAGTCATGCCGATTATAAGATGCACAATTGTCTCTGCTTTCAAAATCTTTCTGGTTGAACCCGTCGACCTGGAACTTATCAATTATTGGTAATATTAATTATTTGGAAAACAAAAGGGCCTGGAATGGAGTATTCTTTAATTGTCCTATAATAATTATAAATAAAGTTGAATTATTTGATTCGCTGTTTTACGTCATGCCGGCTAACAACTGTCAAACTTGTACCTATACGCCTTATCTTAAGTCCAGTTTTTTAGTATTTGTATTGTAATCTTATAAAGTCATACTGATTAAAATACTACAACAGGGAGCAATGTGACAGTGATTGAATTTAGTAGTGTCAACCCTGTGATTATGACCCGTGTATATAGCAAAATCCTAAATACACCGTTTGGTGGTGCGCCTGTCAGATGCGGAACATTCAGATAAGGTAATAGGTAACAGGTGAATATACTATTGGTATCGGTATCGGATTCGATCCGGAACTTGTTTATTATTGGCAATATTAATTATGTGGAAAACAAAAGGGTCTGGAGTGGTGTAATTCTTAATCAACACCATTGTCCTATATTATCCCCTTCCCTTTCATGAATATGACCTACCGAATTAGACTATTTACCGGATTTGTAATCACTTAAGCAACACGACGGGTGCCACATGTGGAGCAGGATCTGCTTACCCTTCCGGAGCACCTGAGATCACCCCTAGTTTTTGGTGGGGTTCGTGTTGTTTATTCTTTAGTTTTCTATGTTGTGTCGTGTGTACTATTGTTTTTCTGTTTGTCTTTTTTATTTTAGCCATGGCGTTGTCAGTTTGTTTTAGATTTATGAGTTTGACTGTCCCTTTGGTATCTTTCGTCCCTCTTTTAGCTATATTTAAAGTTGAATTCTTTGATGTGTCGTTTTTTTCCCATGACGGCTGACAAATTGGACCTCGTTATTTTAGTATTATAGATTGTGTTCTATTGTATCTATTAACGAAGAGATCTAAAGGAGAGGATAAATTGGGGTTGTTGCTACGGCCAATATATAATATATATTCCTTTCATTATAAAACTTTAAGAAAATGTCAAGTAAATCATGATAACGTTCATATATAGCTAGCAGTGTGACGACTTATCTTTAAAATTCCAACCTTTGATTCAGAAGATTACTAATGATCAGCATTTCTCTATTAAGAAAGTTGTTGAAGATCTTACTGCTGCTTTATTCAAGATGTTTACACATGCTGTCGTTTACAGGGTCGAGTTGTATGAATTATTCATCGAGATTAACCATCAGCCTGTAGATATTGGAATTATGATTTCGATAACCGTTCTTTGAAAGTTGAGTTCAACAACGATCGAAATTGACTAGGATTTTTTTCCTGACAGTTAGTAGTTCACTATGCCAACAAAAAACCATGATATACCCAATGAAGTTAAAACACAGTTATACATTTAATATTCTGATGAGGAAATTTACGAACATAAATCAAAGTGACAAAATTTCGACAAGGGAGAACCTAAAGATCGTTATGTAGTAATGTAGTGATGATCCATAATCTTCCCCTGATCCGGCAGTAAATATATCTTTGGAAAGAATGTTATCTCTCTCTCTTTTTTTTTGGGGGGGGGGGGGGGGGTAGGGAAATCTTAATGTATAACCCTAGACATGCTAGAATGATTTAGCGTCTCTTGTACTCGTTTTGAGATATTTTAATCCTATCGTTAATAGATAAAACAAGGAAGTGTGTTCAAAAATCGACCGGTTTTTTCTAACATAATCAATTGAGTACACTTGCTGAGTGTTTGAAGTATTCTCCATTTTATAATTTTTTCCCACACTCATAGGGGATATTTTCAAACAAAAAATGATAAATTAAAATAGAGAATTGGGCGTGGAATGTGTCCGATCAACCAATTGAAAACATCCCCTTGTGTTATGTACAAGTATACCATAGATAATTAGAAGGTGCAAATAGGCAATAAAAAATCACCAAAAGGTTAGCCAATCAAATATAAAACAAAACATGAACACAAAAACTACAGGTTTTATCAAACGGTTGCTTAGAACTTTTTTCTCTAAAATTCAAAACACTGATAATTAATCATGCATGAACTAATGAGCAGTAATGTTATATTGAGAAAATCGTATAAGCTCTTACCACGGCATCACTCGCATAGTTTCATTACACCTCCTGTCGTGTAGGAGGCCGCCTTATCTAATTAATCAATCATATTCATCTACAATACTCACTATCCTGTCTACACTGAAATTGTGAGTTTGAACCCCCTGTTTTTATAATGCGTTCGAGTGCGATCTTAATTTACTAGGATTGTCAGTTTTCATGACGTTTTTCAGAGGTTTTCTCCAAGTATGTCAGCTTGACAGCCAAATAGAAACTGATCGCCATGATTTACACAGTATTCATGGTGTTGTTAAACACTGAACATCAATCAAAAATATTCTGTATTTTAAGGTCTGGCAACAAACACTAAAAATACAACTGTTTAAATACTTTTGCTTTAAATGAACTTCACGAACATATAACAAGGGGCAAAAAGACACCAAAGGGAAAACTAAAACTTGTTGTGTAGTATTCCATTATTATCCATGAACTTCCCCAGTGTTGGCATTTTAACATGTATCCTTCATAATGTGGGGGTATCCATTTTGGCTTTACGGTTGGATGTAAATTTTCATCACGTTTTACAGAATGGTAACGTCAGATCAAATGCCTCTTGCAGGTATAGTGTCAAACTTTCTGTATATTTGAGAACCCTTGACACAACGCAAGAGGCGGTCTAATTAACAGCTTATCAACAAAACAGGACAATATTTAGTACACCAAAAGCCGAGCATATGCATTAACTGGTTCCTTAATGAAAAATATACCAATGGACGTTAATCAAGTGAGCACCAATCAACTAGTTGACTCATGTATATCGATTCATTTCTGTTTAATATAAGTGATAATGTTAGCAATATAAATATATGTAAGTGTGGTCTGAATGTTACTCCGACAACTAACCAACAGAGTTCAAATAGTGTAAACATTATTTATTTAAAACATAGTTCTGTATAGCTACAAGAGTAAAGACATCAATACAAATTATACAAGTAATTAAATGATTGGGATTTGCAACAATAGCAGTGGTGTATGTTATAGCAACGATAGGTCCGCATTTTCCCATTCCCATACAAACATTATAAGCCCTATGTCCCCATTCTGTGTAATTGTTTATTTAATTTATGATAGTACACAACAATAAACAAGTAATTTAGTTTGCATTAGCGAGGCATCTACTGATTAGTAATATTATATGAAAACAGTACGAATTTACTCTTCTAAATGTTTATCGTAAATGTACACGTCCGTAATATATTATACCCAATCTCCTTCCCTCTGTATTTTTTTATGTGAATTACAAATGTAACTTACTTTTATTTTGGGAATCTGTGATTATTTAGTGTCCCTTGTATCCGTTTTGATATATGTAACCTTAACGACAATAGATAAAACAAGGAAGGGTGATCACAAAATACATTGAACGGATAATATGTTATAGAAACAACAATCCGACCAACAAAAAGAAAACACACAATATGTTTATACGTACAACTTTACCATCAATAACAAGAAGACGCCAAGATGCAATCAGAAATCATCATATGAATGAGGTCAGCAAATCAAAAGTAAAATAAACCACAAACACAGAAACTATAGATTTTGTCAAACGGCTGCTAATTACGTTTTTCTTTACTTGTGACACCGATAATCAATACTGGAACAATGCCCCGTAGATTGGCCGTGAAAATGTCCATAAAAATGCTGGTGATTTTTACAGTGTTTGTCACGGTTAATTTACAGTGAAACTTATCCGTGACAATGCTGTGGAATGACTGTCGTGAAAAGGCTGTGAAAAGGCAAAAGGTGCCACCTGAAAACTTGGGTGAAAAGACCGTAGAAACGCTGTGAAAAAGTCGTGATTATGCATTATGTGCCCATTGTGAAATGTAGTACAGTATGCCTTTATTTGTCGTGAAAAGGCCGTGAAGAGATAGGTGCCAATTGAAAACTTGAGTAAAGAGATCGTAGAAACATGTGAAAAACAAAAATGTACACCGTGAAAAAGTCGTGATAAATTATGTGCCCATTGTGAAAAGACCTTGAAATGTACATGTACTACTGTGATAAACAGCCATTCACTGATTGTGAAAAATCCTGTAAAATGTTAAATGTATTTTTCAGGGAATAATTAAACAAAAAATGTAAATGCTGTTTCAATCAAGTGAAGTGAAATGCCTGAAAACCTAGTGTTAACATCTACAGACAACTTATTCAAGTACAATGCAAGTGGGACTATGCAAACCATATTGAAATGCTGTATGTTTTTTAGTAATAATTGTGACAAAGAATAAAAATATTAATTTTAATAGAACTGTGGTAATTATGTAACGAAAACATAAAAGCACACAAATGTCAATGTGATTAAGTAGCTAAAGTCAGCTGTGACATGTATTGTAGAAATTTTGGTACATCTCTTGGGTCTGATTCTACCACTTCAGCAATGTGTGTCTAATATAATCCTTCACTTCACTGCCCTTTTGAATAACTATTCCAGAAAAACATTTATAGAAGTTCCTGTTAATTCCCAGGAAATACTTTAAACTGGAAAGCTCTTCTTTCCAACTGGATTCCTGAACTATTTTATATAAAGACTGCTACATGTATATCCTTTTGCTCTTCATTCCTAGAATAAATAAAGAAACATTACTTATATTATACATGTATATAAAAAAAAACTATTTATTTATTCAAATTAATTTTTGGCATTTGTGTACATACATGTACTTAAAACAGCTACAATGTTATTCCATGCAATACAGGACTTCACGGTTGATGACCCCATATTGAATAGGGGCAGATTTTCATACTGGAGGTGAAAATGGTATGAAAATTACTAAAAAACATCATTGAAACAGAACAGCCACTTGGAAACATGCATAGGTTTTCCCATATGTTTATACCATTTTCCAGAAAATCTGCCCCCTATCCAATGTGGCATCATTAGTTAACGAAGTTCTGTATTGTCAACTTACATGTATATTATTTTTTTTTAGATTTTTTTAAAGACTAAAGACACTTTTAAGACAGACTATTAAATTTAAATGTTTCTTTGCAGTGATAATATGTATGGCTGATGCCAAACTTGTCTAGACTAAGTGGTTGTAATGAGTCAAAGCTATTTATTTTACAGGGGGACCAGGGACGTAGCAACTTTTACTGCAGGTACATTCGCCATACCAATTATTTTTTAAACACCTCATTGCCATACCAATTATTCTGATGATATGGCACAAACCCTTTAAGAAAGAACATTTTGCCGTACAAATATTAAATACTTTCCCTGCTACGCCTCTGATTAATCCCTTTTCAACTCTGTGTCCCGACGGCCAAGTCAGAAAATACTTAAATAGCTCCCGACACGCGCACATTCAAAGGGGGTTACGTCTCTGATTATCAGAGTGAACTCCATTTCAGAGATACTCATTGCTACTATAATCATTTCCAATTATCTATGTCTATGTCTACGTAGTGTACTGCACATAAATGTAAAAAAAAATTATGTTGTCAGTGTGGGGGAAAAGACCCCCCTTTTTTTCCCAAAATACATAAATAAAACAAAACCGTAATCGTATTTAAAGGATCCGGTAAGCCTTAGAAAACATTAATCGAAATGATTAAAGGAATCAAGTGCAACAGACTCAAATATAAGTGAATATATCACATGCATGGTTGCGCGGTTTCTGCAAATTCAGTGAAAATCAGTTCAATGGAAATGCTCACAAACGTCATCAACATTTTGGTGAGATGATGCATAAAAGAATTAAATATTAATATGGAGACGAAGTCACTTTTACAGTAGAAAATTCAATAAAAAAAATAAAAAAAAAATCGGGAAAATTTCCCGAATTTTTCATTGTACTTTTGAACTCAAAATCGTTCAAGATTTTTTTTGTCGCGTTTTTGAATTTCCGGATCTGCGCAGAAATCTACTTCCGTTTCCGGTCTTGTTTGCATGAGACTTTGAATAAAATGTATATTTATCAGTCTAAGAAAGGAACTCAATACTAATTCATTTTTAAAAATTGTTTGTTATAAAAAAAAACGTTACCTGATGACAGCGTTTCTTTGTTTACATTGAATATGACGTCATAACTTTAATAACTAAAATCCCTAACAACAGAACCAAAATCGGAAACGTTACGGTATTTCCGTTTCTCTTTTTAACATGTTTGATTTTATAAAAAAAAATCATATAGACTTTGTCCCCATTCATAGGTAATGCCTGCCTCATATTAACTTAACTTGCCTCAAACTTGCTGTCACTCGTCTTGCATCTTTAAAGTAAATATTAATCGACTTTCGCATGTTCGGCGTCTTTCAAAAAGCTTGCGGAAATGTTACAATTACTCTAAAATAAACACGAATACGGATACGATCTGATATTCCGGGAAGTTTTTACATGTTTCGGTTCCAATTAAAATTTATGTTTACATTGTTTATAATAATGTACAGACGAGAAGCAAAATACTTTTCTTTAAATACAAAATATTTATTGGCACAAAGTCATTAATTATAACAACGAATGGTTCCATTTAAAAGTCAGTCCTGTACAGTAGTATTGCATATAATAATATTTAAACAGACATAATTATATTTATAATGAAAAGTTTATAGGATATTTAAAAAATGTGAGTGGAAATAATAAGACCATATTACAATAATCACATGGAATGTTTTAAATCTGAATTAAGATAAGAAAAAATTGACATGAAAAAATATCACGGCCTTTTCACTGGTTTCAACAACCAGTGAAAAGGCCGTGATATTTTTTATTAAGCATGAAGGGATAAATTATCACGGCCTTTTCACGGGATATCGAAATTTCACGGTCTTTTTCTAACATCAAATATTTTTCACGGCCTATAGAAATATTTTTTTTACAAAAGTCACGGGGTATTTTCACGGGGTTTTCACGGCCCTGTGATATTTCACAGACATTTCACGGCCTTTTCATGGGCTGTTTTAGTTTAAACATATTTTATTTGTTAAAGTACAAATTGGATGAGACACAAGTCAAACAGACTTATGAAGTCTTCTCCATTTAACATTTATAGCAATATAATACAAAAATATATGTATGAGCATGCATGTATAGAATGGTATATCTATTTAGTAAATATATATATAAATATGGATCAAAAGACGGAAAATTGAAGAAAAAGAAAACAATAATAATACAGAAAAAAAATCAAAAAATAAAAATATATAAATCATTATTTAGGAAACAGAAACACAAAAAAAACAAAAAATAACAACAAAAAAACCAAATAATAATAATAAAAATTAAAAAATTAAAAATAAAAAAAAAATTAAAAAATTAAAAAAAATTAAAAAAAAACGAAAAAATAAAAAGGACAAAAAAGGGGAGAAGAAATTTTACTTAGATGATGATGTGTGTGCGATCATGGTTTGCTACCTAGACAATTTGAAATCTTTCCGAACTTTTAATAAACTCAAAGACATTTTTGAAAATGGTTTGGTTTTGCTCTAGAGAAAGAAGACAACTACCCGAGGTAAGTAGTTCTATGTTAATTTTACAATCATTTGGAAGCCAGCGCAGACTTTCATACATTTTATTTCGTATGTCTGAATATAATATACATTTAAAAAAGAAATGATAGGAATCTTCACGATTAACACCACAGCGGCAGGAAGGGTCAGAAATAATATTGACCCTATATAGATCATAGTTTAAGGATGATGCAAAACATCGAAGTTGGGTGAGAATTATATTCAATTTTCGATTTCCAAATTCATATTGCTTCGGTACAAATATATTACTCTGAGGATAACGGTTTTTTAGTTCAGTTTTAAATTTATTAATTGATTCCACATCACGAGTTGAATCCTCAAGATTATTCCAAAGACGTATGGTTGATGGAATAAAAGAATCATTAGTTAATGCTAGTCTGCAGAATGGAATAATGATGTCATTTCCATTACGTAGAGGATAGACCGTCATACTTTGTATTTTTGGGGGAATTTAATTTGACAAATATTCTGGAACATTATTATTTTGAATATTATAAAACATTTGGATTTTTCTTCTCTCTCTTCTTTCAGCTAATGTTTCCCATCCAAGTTCTTCATAAATAATCCTTGAGCTTGTGAATATAGGTAACCCCGTAACTATCCTAGCAGCTTGGAGCTGTAATTGCTCAAGTTTATTGACATAACCTACCCCAATATTATCCCAAACCTCACTTGCATACTCAAATAAAGGTCTTATAAAAACTAAATAGAGTTTTTCTAAATTTTTCCTGCTCAGTTTATATTTCAACTTCCTTAGCATATTTATATGTTTAGACGTGCTTAAGATAATATTATCAACGTGGGCATTCCATTTAGCATCATTGCTAAATGTAACCCCTAAATGTTTATGAATATTTGTAATAGGTATATTTTTATCATTGAATATAAAGTTCATTTCTGGGGTTTCAACATTAGAAAATAACATAATTTCTGTTTTATCTGGATTAAAAGACATTAACCATTTTTTGGACCATTCGTTCAGCTTTTCTAGATCATGGTTTATCACAGTTTCTATCTGAAAAGCATCACGATCCGCACAGCTGAACGATGTGTCATCTGCGAAGAGTCTGCACAGAGAAATAAGTCTTTCTGCAATATCATTAATATATATTATAAAAAGTAATGGTCCAAGGACCGACCCTTGAGGAACTCCAGCTGAAATACTGCAAAGTTTTGAAGAAGATTGCTTGATAACCACCCTTTGTTTTCTATCACTTTAGTAGCTTCTAAACCATTTTAACAGATTTCCATTTATACCATAAGCCTTCATTTTATGTAATAAACCATCATGCCAAACTTTATCAAAGGCTCTAGAGAAATCGCAAAAAACAAAACAACTTATCTCTTTCTTTTCAAGTGAGTTCAATATGCAATTATATATTTCTAACAGTTGGTGAACCGTTGAACATTTAGGAAGAAAACCCGATTGATACTCATAAATTAATTTAAATCTTTGTAAGTGGTTGTAAACATATTTATATACAACACGTTCCATGACTTTGCCTATGCAACTTATGAGTGATATAGGTCTATAATTGGAAGGTAATGAACTATCCCCCTTTTTAAATAAGGCTATAACATTTGCAATTTTCCAGCTGGAAGGATATTTGCACTGATGCAAGGATTTATTAAATATAATACATAATGGAATTGCAATTTTTTCGGGACAAATTTTAAGCATCTTATGACTAATGACATCCGGGCCTGACGCTTTTTTGGGATTTATAGTTTTTATGATATCAACAATTTCACTAGTACTAATCACTATATCATTCAATAAATTGTTAGTTTTTTTGTCGAAATCGGGTAATTGAGCATCAACATCTGCTAGCGATGAAATGAAACAAAAATACTTATTTAGAATGTCGCATTTCTCGTCGTCTCTATCGGCGAACTCCTCAAAACGATCATCATTAAAAATATTTTTTAATGGGGGTATGTTATTAGATCCTCTATTTGGCTTAATAAGCATCTTCATAATTTTCCAATAAGTCTTAGAATCTGAAGCGTTATCTAGTATTATATTTTCCAAGTTTTTCTCAAAATTTTCTTTCGCTTCTTTTTTCATATTATTCACTTTATTCCTTTGTTTCTTATATTTATTAATATCCGTTTCTTTTTTAGATTTAATTGATTTTTTTCGTAATCTATCCCTTATTCGAATTGCTTTTCTGATATTACTGTTAAACCAGTGTTTTGTCATTACCACGTATAGTTACTATTTTGGTTGGAATGCTCTCTCTTGCAATGCTGAGGATTTTTTCAGTGAATATAGTGACCATTTCGTCTACTTCCTCAACATTGGAAAAGAGTTCGTTCCATTCAATTGCATTCATCCTATTTGAAAACTTTTCAACATCTGTTTTTTTCATATAACCATATTTCCCGTTTAAACGACTTTGTTTCGGACTTTGGACATTGTAAAAAAATAATAGAGGCATCGTGATCACTGATGTTAGCAGGTACATTCAGTACATCAGAAAAAGAAAATTGTATAGCATCACTTAATATGATCGGATCAAGCAAAGTACTACTGTGATCAGTTACCCTTGTTGGTTTATTAATTACATTTTTTAAATTAAATTGATGAATTATATCATATAACTTATTATTATTATACGAAAATAAATCTGAATTCAAGTCTCTAGAAATCACAATGTTTTCTGTATACTGATAACCAAGTTCAATAGCATGATTTAGCCGTGTCCAATATTCAACACCTGACCATTCCGGTCGATAAGTACAACATAATAAAAACGTTTGACCTTTACCTCTGATCTCAACCCAGATAGTTTCGTCAATGTGGTTTTCGAGTACACCTTTTCTGGTGACTGACATATCATCTTTTGTGTAAATGAGTAGGCCTCCTCCGGCGTTATTACGATCTTTACGGAATATATTTTGTGAAAATGAATCTATCATTAATTCTTCGTTATTTATGTTTGGATCTAAGTGCGTTTCAGTGATTGTTACAATATCAAACTCTTCTGCGAAATTTTGAATGAAATCAATCTTATTTCGTAAACTACGAATGTTAATATTGCATATTGATATGGAGTTATCAGTTTCACGAGAAAAATCGTTTTCATGTTCAATTGGGCCAGGATTTTGTTCAACGCTTCCAATTATAAGGATAAAATGTAAAACAAATAGAAGGAATAAAACATTTATGTTTGGATCAAGGCTTTGGAGAAGCGACAAGGAGACGACGAGAAATGAACAACGACAATTTGTAAGTAGAATTTCCGAAAAAGTTTCTCCGTTGAAACAAAAATTATCTGATCCGGAAAAATTAAATTTACATGAATTAAATAACCCTATGGCTACCCTGTATTGTTCAATACAGTTACCCATTAGGTAAAAGTACAACAAACAATAACATGTTATAAGACAGGTTGCCATTCAGGTTACACAAAAAAAATAGATCACACACATCATCATCCAAAGTCTTACAGGTATTAAATATATATACACAAAGAAAAAAAAAGTACATTGGTAAACAAATTAAATTGAAGGAAATCATTTTCGATTCATAAAATGGGAAAATTAGTTCACAACAAACTTTAAATATAAAGTCCGGGTTTTTTTGGGTTTTTTTTTTTTTAACAAAACTATTCAATACTTTATGCTATTATCTATAGCAAATCTTTTTTAATTGATTTTGATCAAAGCTTTAATATATAAAAGGGGTGTTCTGTAGCTGCACATGAAATATACATATAACATCTGATAACATGATTTGAAATTGATTTCTTACAACTATGATAAACTCAATTGCAATATTTGATAGCAGTATAGTTTTATACAGGTATAAATTTTTGGGACAATTATATTTTGTTGTTTATTTAAATTTGCTCCTTGTAACTATAACTGGCATACGGATGCCAGTACAAATATTATTTAAACGAGGTTTCAGGAATTTTATATATTTGTTTAAATTAATAGAAAATAAAAGAAATACCAACAACAAAATCGATATTAGGAAAAGATGTCAAATGGAAAAAAAAGAAAGAAAAAAGTATAACGTGATTTTTTATATACTATTTTTTCATTGTAACATAAGTTTATGAATTTATTCAGACGTTTTTTAAAATTGTTTGACACTTTTTGATACAATTAAGTTATACTAGATCTACTTGCTAGCAATATTAATAACACATGAAGCAATTTTTAAAATGTACATTAGAGACATTTAAAGAACAAGTGACAACTGTCAAAGATACATATATTTACACCATTTATGTTTTTGTAATCTAATATGTGCCATTATTGTGGTTCTCATCGCTGTTCTGATTGGTGGTACCTGGGGATAGATCTGGTTCTTGTTGTTGGTTGTCGTCGTCTGTGGTTGTCTCAAGAGCTGTTATGTCGTCATAGTTTTTGATTAGTTTTTTGGTGCCTTTCTCTGTTGTTTTGGCAAATATGCGACCATCGGATGTCCAGTATGCGAAAATTTTATGGTTATACTTGAGATCGGATAACTTTTGTGTAAGACCAGTTCTATACTGTGTTAAGTTTTCTGTTATGAATATGCCATGGGCTGTTGTCACAGTAGTGAATGTTGCTCGTTACATATTTTCTCTAGAGCTTTTCACATAAGATTGATATTTTCCTTCACTGTACGAATAGTGTTTTTATCTTGCAATTTAAGATTGATCGTGTAGCTTGGTTTTTTTTTACATCGCATTCGTTTTATCGTTTTTTAATAGAACTTGTAACATAATACGGTATTTTTCCTTTGAAGTTTTTACGTGATAATCTGCTTAATAGATCGGTTTCTGAAAAACCATGGTTTAATATAAATATTGATATGTTATTCCATTAAAAAATATCATGACATACTTTGTGTTTGCAACTTCGTGTAGATAGGCGGAGCTTAGACTGTGGTTTAATCTGATATTTTTATTGTTAAACCATGATTTAAACTCCGCCTCTTTGTTACGACTCCATGTGACTGACAGTTCAGTGAATGCACGAGGACAAGTATTTCTGAATGAACCGGCTGATTTTCGAAAAATTTACTGGATCGATTTTCTCGTGCACGTACTAAGCAGGGGGCTAGAACGACATTCCCACTGTTTTTTTATTGGATAAAAAATCACCAGGCCACTTTTGATTGATGTTACAAAACATATACACCACGCCTTACTCATTAACATATTTAGACGAACTCATCCTGCGGATTCGTCGTTTAAATATGTTAACTTGTAAATAGCGTGGTATATAATACTAAATTACTAAAACGCGACGATCCTTAATAAGGACCCTGATTTGAACTGTGTGATGTTAACAATTACTTTAACATATTAAGCGTTTGCTCGCAAAATGATCAGGTGACCATGAGAGTTCGTGTTATCTGTACACAAGAATTTGTATAGAAGAAATTTATTTTGTAAGATAAACATGAATGTTCCAATTCATCTGATTCTATTGTTCTCATTAAGTTAGAGATCTAGCGTCGGGTTGGAACCTATAATGAGGCTATGACAAGTATAGTATGCATGAGTTTGATAATATCTATATTATATATAATAAAATGTGACAGCAACCTGACCAAACATCAAAAACAGCAGAAGGCCAAGAATAGTTCTTCAATACAGCGAGAACATCCCGCACCCGGAGGCGGGATACAGCTGGCCCCTAAAACAATGTGTACTAGTTCAGTGAAAATGCGGAGGGGTTTAACATGTTTAATTAGATTGCCACCCTCCCCTATACCTCTAGCCAATGCAGAAAAAAACAAACGCACAACAATACACACAGTAACACCCAGTTTAAAATAAGTCCCAGTCAGAATAGATAGTTAACAAAAGAAACTCATCTAAATGACAATCATACATGAATTAACAAAGTACTACTAGCAGTTAACGACAAGCCAGCTCCAGACCTCCATTAAACTAATCTAAAGATTATGTCTATAAGTAATAATATACGTTTTCCTTTGCAATA
This sequence comes from Mytilus edulis, assembly GCA_019925275.1. Classification (NCBI taxonomy): domain Eukaryota; kingdom Metazoa; phylum Mollusca; class Bivalvia; order Mytilida; family Mytilidae; genus Mytilus; species Mytilus edulis. The sequence continues at coordinate 80,583,425 of CM034361.1, read as the reverse complement.
AAAAGAAAATCATGAAACGATCATAGTAGTCCTGGTTTTAACAAAGACGACTACAACTTTACAATTGGTTCAGAAGCTAACTGTAAAACGATATAAGCTTTCAGCAATGCTTCACTTCGAGGTTGGGCTTAGATTAACGTTCTGTTGTTTTGAAAGCCGAGTGATCCAAATAATTAACTAGCCAGTCAACAGAAATATTTTAAGTTTAAACCCCGCTTTTTGCAAGTTGCGCTCGACTATGATCTTAATTAACTAGGACTGCAAGTTTTCTGATAAAGGTTCGTAGTTCTTCCCAAGTACGTCGAATACAAATATGGCCGCTGATATAGCAAAGTATGTTGAAGTTTTTTTTGAAATTCAACTTAAAATCAATCATTCTGTCGTTAAGGTATGACATCAAACACCAAGCATACAATTATATGTAAGACGTTTTGTTTGATCAGAACTGTTCGATCATTAAGACGTTTTAGTAAAATAGAGACGGAAAGATACTTACTCGTAAGTCGAAAGAACATAACAACGTTACTGTTTGAATGAAAGATGACGAAGTGACCAACTCATTCACTAAACAGCATTAGAAAAACGTACTCACAGAAATTCGGAAATAATTGCGATGCTTTCATTATGGCGAAAATTGCAACAGGGTTGTAATCGAAATAATTAAAAATCGCATTGGAATTTTTGTAAATGGATGAAGAGGCATATGCAGTATCGAAAACAAACTGATCGCATTTGGTCTAAAATGACAACACGCAATTATAAATGCACCCAATAATGTCTAAATTTACAGAAATCCGGGGCGATCCCATGTGTTCCTGGACGGTAAGTAGAACCTGGTCAACTAATGGCCACCGTCGGGTAACTCATGGTATGTTCAAATACTGTGAACAGTTTCAATTAGCATATCAAACTTTGGTACTTGATGACGAGATTGTGGTTACGACAATTTAAACATATAACTGGTCACCTGTAACACAAATATTCCAACACAGGCGACCAAATTGCATCGGCACCGTAAAACATTTTCAGAAATACTGTGTTCTCTTAAGCTTTTCTTGAAGTACTGATTAGAAGGTTCATATAGTCTGCACACATATATCATAAAAAACGGTTTCATATTGTCCTACTGACGATGTGTAATTCTTGACAATACATTTACTAGAATGTCTTATTTTGGTTTTGAAAATTAAAGCTGAAATTTTTGTTTAGGTACTTTTTCCCAGGCAAATTTGAAGATGAGAGTCTTCAACACATTTGTGTCAGATATAACAACATCGGGTAACACATTAGGTGCACGTCAAAGTAAGTTCAATTTTACAAAGGATAATGTATGGAAAAGACGGCTGAAGTTATTCGTCAATGAAACATCTAGCAAAAAACAGAAACAACCAATACTCCTTCTGAATTTAAGGAAAACCTTTTCCAAATAAAACATTCAAACGCTGAAAAAGCTATTGGATTTAACCAGTTTCAATAAATGCAGTAAATACAAATACATTTTTATATCGTACAAAAAAAATTCTTTCAAATTATTCAGGCCACACTTAAAGGAATACAGCCAATATAGATTTTGGATGCCAATATGTGACAGAAGAGAATTTGGACGCAACTACATAACAAAAGAGATTTTAGACGCAACTTTATAACAGAAGAGATTTCGGACGCAAATGTATAACAGAAGAGATTTTGGACGCAAATATATAACAAAAGAGATTTTGGACGCAAATATATAACAAAAAAGATTTTGGACGCAAATATATGACAGAAGAGATTTTGGATGCAAATATATAACAGAAGAGATTTTGGACGCAAATATGTGACAGAAGGGATTTTAGATGCCAATATTTGACAAAAAAAGGTTTTGGATACCAATACGTAACAGAAAAAAATGGGATTCCAATATTGAACAGAAGATATTTTGGATGTAAGACTCTTGGATCAATGTAGATAGTTTTCCAACTACATAAAACAACAGTGTAAATCTAGTTTTATTGTGTTTCTGTAACAAATTCTATTTTTACAATTTCATGTTTACAAAACTACAAACTATGGATATATTTGTACATACATTTACATTTGGACTGGTATTGATAAGAGAACACAAGTTATCTATCTTTGAACATAAAAGGATAAACATTATGCAGCATTTCGCTATAATAAAAAAAAACACGACATTGGATTATTTTAATGTATAAATGCATATAGAAGTATTTCCTAGTATAATGACAGATGAAAGAAATGAAACTTGAATACACATGATTAATGTTTTAATATAATGAATAACTATCGAATACAAATTTAGAATTCACAATACAATATTTTGAACTCAAACGGATTGCCGGACTTCATGCTAAAAACAATATTCTAAAGTGCATATAAATGCTTGGCTACATATATATATGATTATATATCAGAGTCATATGTAAATTGTAGAAATATATTATTGTTTTGCTGTATGTCTCTGCACAGATTTATGATAGTTTTGAACATCTTAAAACCAACATATTCATATAGGTTTCTACACCTTTTTGAAAATATTGACAGAACAGAACTTTTCTACACAAAAATGATATAGAATTTATGTCATGTTTTGCCTTTCCGGAGAACACATTTAAATGACTTTAGTTTTAAATATGTTTTGGTTAACACTTGTATAAATAAGTTGAATCTGATTTTTTGTATCAGTATTGTTGTCGACATAAACATTAGTTTCAAATGAAAAACTATCAACGTATTTAGTGGACTCTGTCTTAAATATCAAACTATCAGACGGTTTATCTAACTTCGAAATATGACAGAGTGAAATCAAATATAACAGATATCAACGATGCCGTTCGAACATTTTTAATTGGTGGTACTCCTCAAAACCAAAGTAAATATTAAAATACGTTTGTTATGATTTGCGAATACGAATAAAAACAAAAGATGACAAATGTTACTACAACATCTTCATTGTTTTATACAATGTAAATATTCTTATATTCAAAATTATTAGAGGTAGATAACTAATTGATAAATTTGATTGAAACAAACATAAAAGGCTTATACAAACACCATTACCTTTTTTACTTATAACCGATGTTGAATTTGGTATTACTCGCCTCTAACAGAAGTTGTTTTCCCTCTGCCAATTAAAATGTAAACTGGTTCGAAAAGGAACCTAATTATATATATATATATATATATATATATATATATATATATATATATATATATATAATTAGATGTTGCTCAATGCATGCTTAGCATCAAAAGTACATAAAACAATTATGTATAAGAAGGAGTTTACAAATTTGCATCTATGAAAAAAGCTATCGGTTTTATCATTGTTAGGCTTAACAAAAGATTAAATATAATCTAAAGATATTAAAAAAAATAACCCTATAAGACACACAAAATACACACTAATGCATTTGCTCTTTTCACTAGATCAGATTCTTTATTTTGCAATGAAAATGTATGTCCCTTCTTTAAAAAAAAAACAGAAATAAAATTAATGTATTTTTATTTACAGGATCAATAACGGAATTACCAGTAGACTATTAAGAGCTGTGGACATGTTTTTTTGTTTGTTTTTTTGGGTTTTTTTTACAAAATGCAATTTTCATAATGTATTTCAGAAGGTACAGTATTGAATTGGGTGATCGAGGGTATCAAGTTGTTCTCACTTATCATGTCAATGGTTATTACTTTGAATTTTTATGTTGATTGTAAATAAAGCTGTATAAAAAGATCAAAAGCTTTGAAATTCGTTCAATTAAAACCACAACAAAAATCAGTTTATATACATGTATTAAAATTTGAATTACTACAAATTAATATTAATATTATAACTATGATCATACAGTCATATATTTTCTTTTACAAATACTCAGTAAAACATTATGACAAAACGTGCATCTATTACACTTCCTATAAAATAGGACAGTTTGAAATACAATTTACATACAATAAAATGCATGTTTATTTTTTGTCATAATACATTTGTTGCTCATAAACGTATTGATTTGGATCGTCTATTCAAATGATCGCTGATATATGTGCATTCTATATATATAAAAAGAACGATTCTGCGTAAACGACTTACACGTTCAAATGTACATAAAGATAGCAATTTTGTAGGATGTCAACTCATTTCCCCTATAATAACAGATAAATATTAAACCTTAGTTGGAACGCTGTTACTATCGGCAAGTGACTTGTCCATAAAAATTACTTCGTTCATTACAATTTTGTCGTTGATATTTCCATTCGCCTCTTGCCTCCTTTCTTTGTTCTTGTGATACTGTTTAACAATTCTCCTAATTTCCTCAAATGGAGGCGCAACAATAACTATAACAGCCATAACTACTGCCCATCCTTGTGTAAACCACACCCAAACTTTAAATTGGGTTTCACTCATAACAGTGAAGGTAGCCATGATCCCAGGTATCAAAATGGCGAATAAAAATATACTACAAAATCCCCCTACGTATGCTGTAATTTTTGCTTTTCTAAAGGTAGTCGACATCTGTTGAAATGTTGGTTTCGTGTCAAAATGGAGTCCTTCGAGCTCCTCTTTAAAATTTAACTCCCAAGGATTAAGAGGATTATCGATGTTGTACATTTTCTGCCATTCCATATCTTCGTCATGTTTATTTTTAATCTTATGCGTAAAAAGGGAAATAATCAAACATCCGGTTAGACTAACACCAAAGCTAAAGCATGTTCCAGCTAAAATACTATAATCTTGCACAGTATTTAGAAGGAAATCATTTAAACCATTCGGGTACATACTTGCTGCTGTTAATGTTGCAGCTGATCCGCAGAAAAATCCCATGATTGCTCCTGAAATGAAAAATAAGGCATAATACACTTCGTTTTAAAATATCTGACATCACTACCCATCGACAAAATGTTTCATGACGGAAAATAAACAATGAAATGTGTCCAAACATGCTACTTTAAGTTATATTACAAACATGAATTCAATCGGGGAAAACAAAATGAGAAAATGTAATATAGTAAGGCAATTAAAGTTTTTAATTTGAAGTGCTGTCCTCCAATAAAATTGTAGTCCTTGCTCCAACAACAAACAACTGGTTAACCAAATTTTTTTTTCGTTGATAAAATATTTTTTTCAGCTGTATCATACTTAAACTTTGTTTAAACCTGTGTATTTACTTTATACCTTAATCATTTATCCCTTATAATTGTTATTAACTATGAATTTGCATGCATGCATGTATTACATATCAAATGTATTCGTTCATAATGTGTTAATTTGCGTTTTGTGATTAAGTTAAGCCTTCCAATTGATATTGTATAGTGTGTCTTTCTATGTTGTGTCGTTATATAACTGTTTCAGAAAAGGGAGAAGGTTTTATACCATTAAAACGTTTAATCCCGGTGCAAATGTTTGCACCTGTCCTACGTCAGGAATCTGATGTATAGTGGTTGTCGTCTGTTTATGTAGTTCATACATGTTTCTCGTTTTTCGTTTTTATACAGATAAGACCGTTGGATTTCCCGTTTGATTGGTTTTACACTAGTATTTTTTGGGGCCTTTTATGGCTCAATTGCTGTTCGGCGTGGGCCAAGGCTCGGTGTTGAAGGCAATACCTTGACCTATAATGGTTAACTTTTATAAATTGTGACTTGGATGGAGAGTTGTCTCATTGGCACTCATACCACATCTTCATATATCTATTTAGCTGTTTCTCAATATTGGCGATAAATATATTTGCAGTATCATAATCATGACATAAAGTTTAGCTCCAGAAATATAACTGTTATTTGATGCAGATCTATGACAATACATTGGTCTATAGACTGTGTATTAAGGTAGTTAAGAGGTTAAGAAAAAAATAACAGAATTTTCTGATACTTTGCCAATAGTAAGATTTTACTATGCTTTTTTCAAAAAATAATAAAAGGTATGAGTCACCGCACTATTTCAGATTCGATTCTCTATATAGTCAGATAAACTGAAACTGAACCTGTACAGATGCATGTAATTGATTGAGATTGCATGTGTAATGAAGCATAACTTATCATTCCCTTCTTAGAAGTCAGGAAAATTAACGAAAATTTTCCTTTTACAGTGATTGTTGTACAAATTGCAAAATATTGGCAAACAGGAAGTGGATAAATTGTAAATGTAAAAATTCCAGACACATAACAACTCATCATTATCAAATTCAGACCAATATATAAAATTATTTGCCTCCATAGAAGAACTGAACAATTTAACAACACGAGTTTGGTAAACAAGAAGTATCTGCACGGCAAATGTAAAATTGCTTACACGGTACAGCTGACTGAGATTATAAAGCTCTAGACCAAAGATGAAACCATTTTCTTACAGTATGGCAAACAAACGTTTGTCAATTTTTTTCGACATGATGTCTTACAGACAGACGGCCAGATAACTGAAAGAAGGGAGTGTAACGGTAACTTCGCTTGCATCCGACGTTGACCATGTTGGTAAAAATTCAACAGCAGACGACATTTAAGAATATAACCCTCTTAAACTATTCAAATTGTTCTTTTTCCACAACCTTGATTCGGAAGTTTGAAAAATTACTACCCGTTATTGGTAAAAAACTTCATTGGTTGGAACAATTGTAACGTATCAAAAAGAGTTCGTGTGCATTTTTAAGAGGAACAATCATTTTTTCATAAGATACCTCAACGGCAAATTATAATTATCACTGTTGCATCAATAGATGTTTGTGTAGTGATCGTTTTGCAACGGCACTATCCGTTTATTTTCTACTTATGAGTTCGAACATTATGTTGTAGCTTTCGCCTCTTTAATTCTGATGCAATCTTACTACATGTCAAGAAACGAAAAGTCGGTTAAAGTATTTATCCAGTAAAGGCTATAATTTCGGAATGGAAATTGGAAAAGCTAATTGAACTTACCGACCATGAGTCCTTTTGAAGTTGCTTTTACCCATATAATGGAAAGCATCACAGGTGGAAAACAGGGAATTGTTATAATTGCTCCGACGTAAAATATCCAGTTAAGGTCGATACCAGACTCAAAGATTATCAATCCTAATGGAATTATCGCCAATGTGACCCAAATGATACACCAGTTCTTAAAAGTGATTAGATAGTCTTGGTATTGACGATACTGTCCGTGAATCGGACACATATACGGTGGTTTGATTCCAAATAAATTTGGTCTATGACGTCGTTGAATATCCTCTAAGCAATTATGACACTTGTTGACACTTCGACAGTGACACAAAATTTCCCGGTCCTGGTCATTTGCATAAGTAGCAGCCACCGTCTGTTTCTTCAACTTCCCACACAAAACACAATCTGTTCTTTTCAATTCTTTTCTATAAAAATTGTCAATAAGGTATTAATTGGAAAATCTTGTTCAAAGAAAGATAAGTCATAAATTTCTACTCATCCAAAACATGTTTACTATATTGTTTGTTCAACAATGTACTAACATACCCAATGTTGGGGCTTTAGTGGAATACAATGTCTTATGTCTTATTATATACTAGTAATTATATATCAAGTTAATAATATGAATGTATAAGTATTGTTAAATCTATGGCCCTACATTGAAACAATACAAATATCCTTTATATATCCTTATACATTGAACATAGATTCTTACGATCATTTGGGAAAATAGCGGGTAAGTGGTGAATTATACAAATAATACTTGAGTGTACGTTAAGGAGTCGAATTTACTCTCAAATTGTATTGTAAGCTTAGTTTGTCGTCTGATTCTTAAGTATCGGTATAAAAAGGTAAAAGTAAGCTTGAGTGGTTCAATTGTACAGAGAGTGTCCCCGGATCCCACAACTTAAACATAAATACAAAATTGGGATGGTTTTGCAACTATCTTAATACTTTTTTTTTTTTGTTTTTTTTTTTTTGGAGGGGGGGTGGGGTGTCTAAATTGTGAAGGGGTGAAATTGCAACGAACGTAAACGATACAACGATTCTATTTTAATGAAGCAGTGGTGGATGTTTACAGTTAAATTGTTTAAGTCAATGGTTGTGGGATCGCCGTTTGTGCCACAACTTGCTATATCTGCGCAAAAGATTGGGAAAGTGTCAGTTTTTGCGACGTATGTTCAAATATGTATTTTTATATTTATTTCCAGTTAATTGCATTGGTTATTCCTATTTCAAAATAACTTAAATAACACACCTGAACGGACGTATGTATGTTTGATAAATGTCATAAACGATGATGGACGATATCGCCATGACCTCTCCTGACCCTGTCGACATTAAAGCCATGGCTCCCATGGTCAGAATGAGAATTCCACCAGACGAACCAAGGACCTTCTCTGCAATTAAAGGTGTCACCAATCCTGCAATTTAAGAATAACTCAGCAATAGTGATTGATTGATATCTGGTTGGTTAACGTCGCATGCATATAACAAACTTCATGTGAACATTTATCTAAAATTACATTTACACAAATTATGTCTAAAAGAATTATAAATACGGTTCAAAGTAAAAAAATGCTTTTTGTTTGTTAAACATCCAGCGGTAAATAGTTTATGTATGTTCAAGACTTCAAGTAAATTATGATAGGTTATTCATATAATTATTTTCAAATCTTGATATATAAATGCTTCCGTTATATAATCTTAATTACCATGACAATAAAACTGAGAATCGAAATGAGGAGTGTGTCAAAGAGACCACAACCCGATCAAAGAGCAGGCAGCAGCCGAATGCCATCAATGATATTTGAGAAGAAATAGAAAGTGTCACCAGAGCATTACTTTTTTGTCGTCTAAATTTTCATTTGAAGAAATTTACTGTATCCCAAATAATTCGGTCTCTCCTATTTGCGATCTTTATGTACAATGTAGTCATCAGTGATCGACACAATAAAAAGACTGAGATATTCGGGCCCAAACATTACTAGTGTAAAACCATTCAAACGGGAAAACCAACGGTCTAATCTGTATAAAAACGAAAAAGGAGAAACACTTATGAACCACATAAACAGACGGAACCACTGAACACCAGATACACTAGTAATATATATTGAATCTGGTAACAGCTCACACGAACTTATATCCGTTGTCTATTGTTCAAGCTTAGCATATAGCTACACTGCATATACCATATTTGTGATTGCACTCGTGTCATTTTACTTTTTCAAATCTTATTAAAATCGGACGAGGGAAAAGCAAATCTATACATAATCAATCTTTCAAAATAATAACAACAAATACAAAAAATACGTCCATGGGTGGTTAATACTTCTACATTTTCGTTTATGTATTATATATTAGCAGATACAAATGTATATACCACCTGTGAAGTATAATAATTGTATAATATCAAAGTATTACAGTTACTCTTTTATATACACGAAAAGCATCTGCTAGTATGTACTCCTAATATAAAGACATATTGAATAATGTTTGCCCATCCTTGAACAGGGGCGTAGCTACCCGGAGGCACGACAGCACGTGCATCCACGTCGTTTTCACAAAAAAAAAAAAAAAAGCAGAAGAGAGAGATGAGTTGGTAAATCGGAATCGGAGACTGTTGGTGTCTTTTCCGTCTATCCCGGATATTAGTTTGACAACCTAGTTACAAGTGTTGATGAAGCTGTTCATTCAGAAAAAGATCGTAGCTCCGAAGTTGCGTGCACATTGATTCGGCATGCAAAAAAAGAAATGGCAAAATAAAAATTTATAAATTGAATGTTAAAGGAAACACCTATGTTGTCACTTTTTTTAATCGATGAAATATCATTAGATAACGACATTTGGTTTCAAAATAATTTTTTTTGGGAGATTATGACAAAATCGGAAGGTTACTTGTATCTTTTACAAGATTTTTACTTTTGAATTTGTAATACTCAGTCTATTCTAAGATATGTAGTTTTGGAGCACATTTTACAGTGTACAGTTCATCAGTTTGGAATGAGATGTACCAATCGGCATTAGAATCATCAGATCCCTTCGATATCGTTGAAAATATGCCGAGGCGATGTGGTTGACAATTATAATGTCTTATCTTTGCATCTAGTATGCGCACTAGGAACCGAAAATTACACATAATGTGCACCGTTTTTTTCTGAATTATCATTTGATGGACTTTCTTTATGCGTTTGCGTAAAATTTATTGGCAAATATTTTTTGCATATGTATATTATATATACTGACATTACAGCAGCACCTGAATACGCAGTATATATATCTCCCAAATGATACGATGTTCCTATCATGATAGCTCACAAGAAAGCTATTAAACCAAGAGTTCCAAATGGAGAAGTTGAAATCATCCCTTTGTAAATTTTATGGACGCCATTTCGAGTTGGTTGGCCGTTTTGGAATATGTACTAACATGAGCAACACAATGGGTGCCACTTGTGGAGTAGATATGCTTGCCCTTCCGGAGCATATGAGATTACCCCCAGATTTTGGTGGTGTCCGTGTTGCTTAGTCTCAGTGTTTCTATGTTGTGTTTTGTATACTATAAGGTTTGTCTTTTTCTTTTTTAGCCATGGCGTTGTCAGTTTATTTTCAATTTATGAGTTTGAATGTCCCTCTGATATAATTCGAACCGGTATATTTCAATCCTCTTTTATTAACCACATGAAGTGTTTACACTGAATCCATTGGATTTTTTATGTTTACTGATTGATAATTTAGTCTTAGATGCATGATATTTTTTTTATTAGTTGTTAATGGCTTTGAACTAGCTGTCAGTACCTGCGAGTACTCTCAGATATGAACTTAGTGTCTTTTTGTTGTTGGGATGTACAAGTACCCAGCCACGTCCACTTGTACATGTATTTGTATTTTTATCCTTCTGATGAGTTAAACCTTTTTCAACTAATTTTTATAGTTCGTTCTTATGTTGAACTGTTACAACGCTGTCCCAGATTAGAGGAGGGTTGGGATCCCGCTTACATGTTTAACCCGCCACATTCTGTATGTATGTGCCTGTCCCAGGTCAGGAGCCTGTAATTCAGTGGTTGTCGTTTGTTTATGTATTACATATTTGTTTTTCATTCATTTTTGGTACATAAATTAGGCCGTTATTTTCTTGTTTGAATTGTTTTACATTGTCATTTCGGTGCCTTTTATAGCTGACTATGCAGTATGGGTTTTGCTTATTTTTGAAGGCCGTACAGTGACCTACAGTTGTTAATTTCTGTGTCATTTGGTCGGTTGTGGAGAGTTGTCTCACTGACAATCATACCACATCTTCTTGTTTATATTGTTATATTTTCTGGGTAAGATCATAGAACTTGTTATTTGTATTGATTGCAGTTTGTTACAAATGTTACAGATGGTGTTTAAAAATTAATGTGTTAATTTTGTGACACGGATAGAAAAAAACAAATAAACTTGAGTCAATTCGTACAGTTAATTATGAAAAGCGTGATAAAACCACTTAAATTAACCGCAGACATTTTAGATGTGTTTGCTGTGCATTATTGGTAATATTGTTGTAAACTTTCTCATAAATTTTAAATCAGAACGTACTAAAACGAATAGAAACAATAGTTAGGATAGTAGTTGTGACTTGGTGGTTTGGGGGAAATTAAACTCAATTAAGATAGCTAATAATCTCTTCCAGGTTGGCCTTCACATATAGAAGGATCAGTTTCTAACTAAACTAAATGCATTTATATGCAGTGTCATTCTCAACTCTAAATCTAAAGAATAAAAAATAAATTGTTACAAGAAATTAACGAACTCGTGAGTGCTTAATTAAAAGAATAAATTGTCTTTTTGGCGTAAGATTTGCATATAAACTAAAATCGAATAGAAAGTTTCGATTTGGTCACATAGTGGTTCATAATACGTTTCTATGTATCCATAATATACACCCCAGTTTTTAAATGATTGGATTTGAGTTGCATATATATATGAATTACATTACTCCTGGTCAACACTTTTCTATTAAAAAAAAAATTGCAAATTCACAACATTTCCTTCGAATGATTACATAAAACATACGTCTCAAATAGCATTCATTAAGAGTAGTCTAGTCTCAATGTGGAACAGATTCCAAAGATGACTTTTACTTAGCTATACAACCTCGTGTTGCACTCAAAATAAGTTCTTTTTTGGTGCCCCACTCAAAACTCGTTTTTAATCCAAAACTGTCTCAATCCAAGACTGATTGTAAGCGCTGCGATACAGATAGTTTTTGTAGCTTGGGCGAAAAACATCATCAATCAATCATGTATACAATACATTACGTATGTACCTATTATAAGCAACACGACGGGTGCCACATGTGGAGCAGGATCTGCTTACCCTTCCGGAGCACCTGAGATCACCCCTAGTTTTTTGTGGGGGTTCGTGTTGTTTATTCTTTAGTTTTCTATGTTCTGTCATGTGTATATATACTATTGTTTTTCTGTTTGTCTTTTTCATTTTTAGCCAAGGCGTTGTCAGTTTGTTTTAGATTTATGAGTTTGACTGTCCCTTTGGTATCTTTCGTCCCTCTTTTTTTTCTAAGTCAGGAGCATGTAGTTCGTTGTTGTTTTGTCTTAATTAAGTTCGTGTTTGATATATCTCGTTGGTTTTTTTCGGTTTTGTTTTTTTTTGGTAAATTGTTTGGTATAAGACACACATTAGTTTTCATATCGGAGCTTTCTATAGCACACTATACGATATTTTTTTTTTTCATTGAATGGACATGCGGTTGTCTATAAGTGCTTACATCTTCTTCATTTGACCCTTGATCGGTGGCTGTTTCATTTTGCAATCATATCACATCTTCTTATTTTCATTTACGATGTAACAGAGTGTTTCCTTTTTATTTGCTCCTTCTATTGCAAATTGTAAATACAATGAAGTATGTTACATGAACTTAGGCCAAACTAAATATATATATAAACAGTTGTGTTTGCTGTCGCCCTTCCTAGCCTCAAATAACCATGCATTCCCTGACAAATTGCAATGTTAAGAATTGCAAAAGATAAAACATTTATTGAAAATCATTTTTCAGAGAATTTCCCAAACTATTTATAAATAGAACATTTACATCCTGGTCTTTTTAGAGATCACGTTGTTGCATTTTGTATTTGGCAAAGATATCTCAACTAACGCAACCCTGTAATCTAATTACACATTTTGGCGGGATATTTAATCTTTAACAGGGGGATATTTATTGTTCTTCTGTGAATAGATATCTATAATACTAAAATTACGAGGTCCAATTTGTCAGCCGTCATCACGTAAAAACGACGAATCACAGAATTCAACTTTATATATAACTAATATAGTACAAAGGTGTAGATTAAAAATTACACCACTCCAAGCCCTTTTGTTTTCCACGTAATTAATATTGCCAATAATTAAGAAGTTCCGGGTCGAGTCCGCTACCGATACCAATAGTATATTCACCTGTTACCTATTACCTTATCTGTACGTTCCGCATCTGACAGGCGCACCACCAAACGTTGTATTCAGGATTAATATGACACTACTAAATTGTCAAATTGTTACCTATTGTAGTATTTTAATCAGTAAGACTTTCTAAGATAACAATAGGAATACTAAAAATCTGGACTAAAAATAAGGCGTATAGGTACAGTTTTCATTGTTGATTAAAAAATACTCCATTCCAGGAATTTTTGTTTTCCAAATAATTAATATTACCAATAATTTATAAGTTCCAGTTCGACGGGTTCAAACAGAAAGACTTGAAAGCGGAGAAAAACTGTGTATCTTATAATCGACATGATTTTATCAGATGACAATACTAATACTAAAATAAGGCTTGCGCATAGTTATATACTTTAATTCAGTCACGGACCCGTGATATCACGGGTGTGTTCTAGTATATATTAAGAAGATGTGATATGAGTGCTAATGAGACAAGTGAACTCTATCTAAGTCACAGTTTAAAAAAGTTGACCAATACATTATAGGTAAAAGTACGACATTCATCACGTAGCCTTGACTCACACTGAACATGTCAAATTTTGCATCAAAACTAGTAATTCACATACTGTTCTTTCTAGACTGAAATATTAGTTGGTACTTTAACGCTTCATATAAAAGGTGACCAATTTTGATTATGTAAGATGACATCAATAGACGACATCTGAACACAAATAAAAAAGTTAAACCAACAAAACTATTGGAGGACAATGAACCGTTTTGAAGGTCAGTGTCCTCAAATTTGTCAACCTAGAATCGATCACTAAATTTAATCAAAGATGTAAATAACATCAATTGTGACTTTCAAATAAAAACCAACAATACTAAATTAGACTACTATGTAACTCGCATGTTTAACAAAGGAAAAAAGGCGGTGGAATTTAAACGCTTACCTTCATCTATCTGACCAGCGCTCAAGTAATGCGTCCCATTTTCTGCGCTGAGAGCTATATAAGCCATACCGGTCGTTGTTGCCATAGTGGATGGAATAGAGAACCAGATGAAACCAGCCAGTAAAAATCCCCATACTCCTTGAACTGGTTTCGCTGCTATTCTACTCTGCCATGATGCTTGGTCACAATACGTCACAGCAGACGACACAAATACTTCAATGACGCCATATAAAAAAGCCACACCGGATCTGAATGTCAGTAACTGTGATTCGCGTTCTCAACGGGACCTTCTACGCACGAAATTGATTTGTACATGCGTGAAATGTCTCCTATTGATGCATATTCTGAGTCTGAATTGTGTAATATTTTGATTACAAATACAATTAACAAAATGAAAACGAGGCACGCGTTGAAGTATGAAACGTAAAACGTTGTGCCTATTCCACCAATCAGCGAGTACGAACCAAAAAGTATCGCCATTACGAACAAACAAAATTCGTCGGAAGCATCCCTAGTCAGTGATTGTATAGTTGCCCTTCCTGCCAAAAGTAAGCCAATCATGATTACAAGGTTTGTCACAAGAGCAAAAACACAAAACAATTTGTGTGCCTTTTTGCCAAATCGTGCATGGATAATCTGAAAATAAAGTAAAGTTTTAAGTTACACTGAATATGAAACAAGTGATGCAATGGCACCATAGTTGAACACAATATTATATCAGTCGTGTAGATCAACATTGTATTTGATGTATTAAACGAAATTGAACATATTCGGATTGAATATAATGCGGCTGAAAATAAAATGGCAATTATATTTAACCCCGCCTCATTTTTGCGCCTATGTTTAACTCCTCCGCATTTTTGCGCCTGTCCCAAGTCAGGAGCCTCTGACCTTTGTTAGTCATGTATTATTTTTAATTTTAGTTTCTTGTGTATAATTTGGAGTTAAGTACGGCGTTCATTGTCACTGAACTAGTATATATATTTGTTTAGGGGCCAGCTGAAGGGCGCCTCCGGGTGCGGGAATTTCTCGTTGCATTGAAGGCATATTGGTGACCTTCTGCTGTTGTCTGTTCTATGGTCGGGTTGTTGTCTCTTTGACACATTCACCATTTCCATTCTCAATTTTAATTTATAATATCTAGCTTTTAAAAAAATGTAAGCACGAACTAGTTTAAAATTAAAATGGCAAAAATGACATTTAACACCATACGTTCTATGTAATAACTAGTTTCAAATTGCTGGTTATTTAATGACAATCCAGTGGCAAATACTTCATGTATGTTCAGAAGGAACAACAACTAATAATTAGCTGTCAAAGTATTTCATTATTTGTGTTATGGGCGGTTTCGTTAATGTTTAATCATATCTCTATGTTTTTATATTTGTAAATGTATGTGTCAGTGAAACTCTCGTTAGCTGAAGAAAAGGTACAATTAAAATGCAATACAAAAATTAATAATTACTAACTAATGGAATGTCTTATTTTTGGAATACCTGAATGCGCATTATATTTTATAAAAATTCTACACAAAAAATGCTACTGTAACAAATCTTAAAGTTTCCTTAAAATTTGTATATAATATAATTGTCTAACTCTTTAAATTTCTGCCATGCACTTTAGATTTAACTGTTTAGGCCACTATTGTTATTCACCAAGTACATGATAATGTTCCAGTAATAATGTAATTGCATGCTGGGTGAAACTACTAATCAAGTCAAATCGCTACATACAATATTATACAATTATTTTTTTTCCAGGAAGTATTTCTTTTAATTTGTAGACTGAGCCACTGAGATAACGGTTTTTATTCGTTTTTATATAAAAATTAATGTGTTTGAATATAAAATTAGCTAATCTGTTTGTGTTTTTATCTATTTTACTATGTTATCAATTACATATTTATGATCCATAATTTATAATAAGGTTTATAAATATTATGCAAACGAAAATTGCAACTAATGAATACAGCGTGTATGTATAGGACGCATTTATTAATATTCAATCTTTCATGGTATTGTGTGTTTCTCATTGCAAAAGACAGTAAGCTTTGGGCAGATATGTTGCTGTAGTAGAATAAAACAAATGATAGACTAAGTATCTTTTTGTTTTTGTTCTCATGTTTAAAAGCAAAATTGTTATGCATATTTTAATAATATTTAAAACATACAACCTACATAATGTACACATGTAGTCACTGTTTGTGACTCTGCTACCATTTGCTATATATGTTGTATCGGAAAATTCTACTTCTGACACGAAAAACTTAAAGTTGTATGAACCAGGAGAGCAACGGTTAACGGATAAGCAAAAAAAGACATTACAGTAATGGATAAGATCATCTTGTTTACCTGTAAATAAGTTTTAGCACCAGGTGCTCTTGTTTTAAACTGGACAGAAAATATTGGAAATATGAAGATGTTAATCATAATCCCAACTGCATACCAAAATGGGCCAGCTATCCCATTCTGAAAAAGAAGAAAAAAGATATTTCATGAGAAATGATATATTAGTAGAAGCCTATGCTATATTTTCTAATTTTTGTTTTTTGTACTGTTGTTTGTCTTCAGTTGTCTCGTTTTTCTGGGTTTTTTTTCACTAACATCGTCAGTTTGTTTTCGACTTATGGGTTTAAATATCGCTTTGGTATCTTTCGTCTCACTTTTTTGAAAATGTCTCAACAAATTATGAAAACTGGAACTGTGATATTCATTTAAGTATAATGTCAGTATGTTGTATCGTTTGACATTAACATAGTTTGCACTTAAAAGATATAGGTGGGGGATATTATTTTGAAATCGTGTTGCTTTCACATTCCTTCATTTCAAATATTGAGCTAAATAAGATTAGTTCTTATTTATAGACTTAATCAAAATCTCAGGTACGCGGGTATTGACCTTGTTTAATGAAGTAAACCAAATTGATTCGATTTCAAATTAAACTTAAGAAGAAAGTTTATTAATAAGTTTGCGTAATATTTTGTTATTCAAGTCAACAAGCAAAAACCTCATTAATTTAGTGAAAGGTATTATAATAGATTCATGAAACTAAGAATCACCTTACAAGCACATATTGCATGTTAAAGCTTACATGTATAAATTAAAAACACAAAAATACTGAACTCCGAGGAAAATTCAAAAAGGAAAGTCCCAAATCAAATGGCAAAATCAAAAGTTCAAACACGTCAAACGAATGGATAACAACTGTCATATTCCTGACTTGGTACAGGCATTTATAATTTATTACACGTCTATCAAATTAGAGCAAGCTAATTTGATATATACTAACTATACATTTCCATGTTTATAGAAATAAGACGATGTGGTGTGAGTGGCAATGAGACATCTCTCCTTTCAAGTAAAAATGTGTAAAGAGTAAACAATTACTTTTATAGGTCAAGAACGACCTTCAAAACACGTAGCCTTGGCTCATATCGAACAGGAAGCTAAAAAGGGCCCCAAATGACTAGTGTGACACAGTTCAACCCGGTAACTATCTTCTTTTAATATTTTTAATCGCCGACATCAGGTGGTTCACTCTAGGAACCCCATTATGATTCGACACACACCAAGAGTGCCATAGTGGTGTTAAACACCATCAATTGATCCATCGGATGTATGATTGAACTAAGCTTTGTATTGCTCGTCCACCGTTGTCATGTGGATAGATACATGTAAATTATTATCGGCGAATAAAAGCTATATTGGATAAATTGTCTAGTTGTTCACATCCTTAATATGCATGAACTATTTGCTACTGGACACAAAGCAAAAAAGGAGAATCATCAACGTTTTCGGTTGATTATGTGTTCTGACTATGTGTCTTTACGTTAACACCATATTACTGTTTGTTCATATTGGATACAAAGGCTGCCAAACAGATATGTACTTATTCAGCAGATACTAAATATAGTAGCTGAGGGTGTAGAAGAACAATGGGAAAGTGACGTTCGTCCTGCATGGTCACCAATATGATGATGATAAAGTTTAGCTAGTTATTCATTTTCAAAAAGCTTCATTAATCTTTTGTTCATTCCTAAAACATTTGAAATCTCGATCGGTTAGTACGACTTTAGTAATGAACTCTGATGAACTGGCAGAGTTGAACTTTGATTTCAAGTCTAGATTATACTAACTCTAATTCGTTTGCGACATTTAAATTGTGTATGCAAATTCCAAATGCATTAATGTAACGTCTTTCATTCAAGTAAATCTGATATTTGATTAAGAAATAGAACTGGATATAGATCAAATTCTGTAAATATAAGTAAAATGGTCTGAAGGCTTATTGAAATAACGAGTTCAAGTCGTTGAAATGTACTTAAACATAATTATCTCAAATTTATCTGCTTTGAAATCTTCAATACATTTATGTAAATATATATGCTAAATTTCCTTGTCCACAATACAAATGTCTGGGAAAAAAATACTTAACAAATAAAAGCTAAAACCGCCCAATGTTTAGTTTGAAATGTACCCATATTTTGACTATTTTATTTATTGTGTCTGTTTATTTAACGCATCAATGTAAATATAACGGAATTTGATGAGACTGTCATTAAAGTGAGAGGGTTAGCGCTATAGAACCAGGTTTAATCCACCATTTTCTACATTTGAAAATGCCTGTACCAAGTCAGGAATATGACAGTTCTTGTCCATTCGTTTTTGATACGTTTTGTTATTTGATTTTGCCATGTGATTATGGACTTTCCGAATTGATTTTCCTCTAAGTTCAGTATTTTTGTGATTTTACTTTTTTCGTCTGTTTAAAAGATAAGATTCCGCTGGTTGTGTTTATAAATTCCAATTTTCGAATGCAGAAAAGATAAATTACGAGATCAGATCAAATACTTAATGGAAAAATTTATAAAATATTCCAGATAAATTAATTAGACATCAAGTATGTTTGCCGTCAATAAATAATCACATGTTTTACCATCCCGTTCACGCGAGATGTAATCCATATCGAAACATTTTGACGTTAAGTTGAAAAAAGTGGAATCTAAAAGACTTAAAGAGTCTTCAGTTGTTATCTACTCTACTTTGTAAGACAATATTTATTCTTTTTATTTTTATCAGTGACAAAACTTCCTAATTGAATTGTTCTGCAAATCCTCGGTTTCTATATTGTTTCCGTATGATAAGCATATTAACTTGAGGAACCAATTACGACAAAATTATTTTGTGTCTATGCAGAGTTCGAGATCAGCTAACGGGCCACGACTACCAATCAACATCTCGCATAACCAATCACTTTAAGTGTTATTTAACTATCCTCTAATTGTGACCCTTGACTGTGACAAATGATATATTTTCTTTATTGATTCAGTGCGGGATATAATACGATATGATGCATGGGGGTCTGCATTCAGTCTGTAGGTTCTACATTTCTATTTTCTAATTTTTTTTCTGTTATTTTTCTCTATTCCATATTTATGGGGCATTGTTCTGTTCTTTATATATCAAACTTCATTGGTCTATATACATGTATATTCTTTATATCATAACACCCCATTATTCTATTATATAATTTATTTAATGATATTTTTTGTAACCTAGTTTTCTCTTTTCTTAATTGTTTTCCATTTATTCTGCAAATTTTGTACATTATAATCTATTCTGTAAACCCTATAGAGACCATCGTGCATGATGTATGCGCCAAACTTCATTGGAGGAATGTAACAAAGACGTCGCCAGAACTCAATTTCATTTTTTTGCAATCGCCGAAAACATCATTTTCACATTTCAGTCACTATTACGCTTCTGCTTTTTGTGTCTTGCATCAGAATAATCGTTGCTAAAATTCCAGTTATATGATTTTGAGTTTATTTTAATATCTGATTGTTTTGACAGCATTTAAAACTAATGAGTTTTTCTTTCAAATAGTTAACTGTCAATGCTATATCATTTCATGATGGATTTTAATTTTCAAATACCATGAAAAAAACACAGATTTAAGGTAAATAATTTCTAGACAGGCCAGGCTTTGGAAGGGTGATATGCATACCGAGTACATGTAACTATGAAATTTGTAGTTTATGAGACACAATGTTCATTTATGTACAAAATGGACGGCTATAGCAAGTTTAGGTTCCTCATTGGCAAAGATGGGACCTTTCTTCAGTCAGCGCTATTCTAGATAAATATCCTATCGCATTCGTTCGGACAATGGTTTAATAAATTTAAATACAAAGCATTCCAATATATTTCAAAGAAGAGCAAATACAAGATGTGACATGAATGTCAAAGATCAACTATCCATCAAAATTCAAATGAAGTGAATATAGGCAATTGTTGACAATCGTACGTCCTCAATCTACTAGAAAAAAAAAACCATAACGTACAGTTGTCTATAAAAGTCCCCGACATGAAAAATACAAAGCTAAACTATTTTGGTGAAATATTATAGTATACCTTTGTCGTCAAGGTGGCACTGTGTAAAATGTCACCTGGCCAAAACAGTTGAGAAGCAACAGTAACTGCTGTCAAACTAAGACTGACGTTTCCACCAGCATCAAACGTTGTATCCAGATTGTGCTCATCATGGAATATATGCTTCCGAACGGCATTGTGAAACAGTGCGAGGATGATCGAAAAGCCACCAAATCCAAGTAACATAAGCAATGCTGACTCGTATCTGTCCAAAACTGGTTTCACCCTAAAAAAAAGTTTTGTTTTAGTTTATATGACTTAGTTATAGCATTTTTTGTTGTGTTTTTTTTTCTGGTTTGTAACACAATTTGTTATTATGGTTGGTTTGTTCATCAATAAAACGGGCTCACCACGTCTCCTTTTTTATATTTACTGCAGGGTTTGTTACTTATGCTCAACTTTCGAAGCAAGGTTGTCGGCTCTACGAACTTTCCTGAAGTCCTGCGTTTATTGCCGAGTTTATGGGCTTCTGTCCTTGCTTGGAAGTTGACTCATGCTGTGTGGATTCAGTAGAATGTGTTCCTGTGCGTGCAGTGTAATACTATGCCCTTATGTTTTCACAGTTAGGTTTTGTTTTTTTTTTGCTTGTGAGAGAGCTATCTTCTTATTCAATTATCATTATTAATGTGTCTTTTTGGTCTCTTTTGGGGAGTTGTCTCATTGGCAATCATACCACATCTTCTTCTTTTTTTTATAATTAAGGGAAGGAGAATACGTTTTGTTAAACAACAGGTCACCATTTTATGTTTAAAGACAGGACAACATTTCATTTAACTTGATGAAAGAAGAGGATTATCTTTTTAAAACTGGTTATGATAGGGGACGAAAAACCAGTCTGGCCTTAGAAAACGATGTTACAAACCACTTTCTGATAAGGTCTTTCCACAAATTCACATAATGTGTTCTGTTTCAACGAGGTAAAGGCATTTTGAACTGCATAACTTCAAAGAAAGATATTTGTATGCTACAAGTACAATTATATATTAAATGTTATTTGGTACACGTTTGGGTGTTTTGAGGAACACTGATGTCACATATTGTTATTTCATATCATATATGTTATAGTTTAAAATAGTGTTAAATATTATATATCATATGATATATCAGTGTTGAAATGTTGATGATTTAAAATTGCCGCTTCCTTTACCACGATAAAAACACTATACAGGTGCAAAGTTTGAATTGTAGACGACATCCGCGCGTTTCATTTACAAAATGATTCACAAGTGACGCTCGAATTATAATTAAAAGTCAAATAAAGAAAGAAGTTGAAGGGCACTGAGTACATGTACAGTGTACCTAATATTTTGAAAGGTTTTGGAAACTACAGACCATCCCTATTTGAACGTTTTAACACTTTTGTTTTTGGTAATAACCTTAATTTTTTGTTGGCTATCCAATGATTATCTCTAAATTTAACCGTTATCCGTGTATAAATTATATTCCATATTGAATTTCTGGTATATCGGTATATTCAATGCACATCTTCTATTACATGTAGCTATAATATACATGTATGCGTGCATATTACTTATAAATAAATCTTTGGCGAGCTTTTCCCGTGCTTCGTGGCGAGTCACGTAGATACGCATTTCTATGCACAATGTAGAAAGAAGACTTAATTATGATAGTATATCTTTTCTTTATCCTGCAATTTTCGTTGACGCTTTTTTGTGTTTTAACCCAGTTATTTTCTTTGATTTTAAAAGCTTTTGATACTTGATTTAAGGTAGTACATACCTCGAGGGGTTAATGCATCAACCTCTTAACTCAAAATTTTGCAGTTTTGAGATATTATGATTTTTTAAAGACAAAAGTAATATATAATATTCCCGAAATTTTTGAGAGCAATTGGTCACAAAACAAATTTTTAATTGACATGTTCATCAATCTATTATAAGTTTGATAACGAAAGTATGCCAACATGAACGACTTATCTCGTATTACTATAAGAATGAAAGATTTATTCTTAAAATTAAATAGCTTGCACCAAGCGCCTCAACAAAATATCTAACTATAAGGTGTGTTGCATTCCTATTAACAAACAATGTATGAAAATGCATATGCCTCAACACTGTAACAAGTACTACCTTCATATTGCAATTGACATTTTGATTTATTTATTTCAACACCTAAAACTATTTCCCCCACAACATCAGATAATGTATTGCAGCTGTTAAAGAAATGTGAATATCAGCAGGTTATCTAACAAGCAAGGTCAATTAAGTGTTACTGGCATGACCTCATATTAGATAATATAAACATCAACTGAGATTAAACCAAGTAATTGTTTTGATTGATGATGGGTTTTGACATGGAATTTTGATATTCAGCAAAAAAGCTGCAAATTAGAAAAAAAGGTTTGTATATTTTGTTTAAAATAATGCGTATTATAGATAGATAATTAATTTTTTAATTCAATTATACTTTAATAACTTTTACATTTTAATTTACATTTTTAAAATTGAAATTATAACATTACATAATTATTTACCGTACAATTTATTAAACCTAGCTGTTTCTTAGAGAAAAATATTTAAAAAGATAATAAATTAAAGATGTTTGTATCTTTGTAAATTTCATTAGTAATAATAAGCGCAATTTTTTTTTTTTTTTTTTGCAGTCGCATCTATATTATTTGAGACAAGAGAAAAAAGAAAAAGAAAAAATGTATGCCTACAGATATTATTTTGTTAGTTTATACGGAAAAAGTAGTATATTGAATGAATTTTTTAATGAAACATACAAATTAAGTATATTTTTTTTAAAAGCAAAAAATAAATCGTAACATATGACTTTTTTTTTAAAAGATAAATAAGCTGCATAAGTATGTAAGAAAATATCAAAACACTTGTACACGCTTATTTCATATATACAAAAATTATGTAACATTTAATCTAATAATACTAGATTATATATGTTTTAAGGAAAAATGTTTGAAAGAAAATATCTGCATTACATTTCGTATCTGTTGTAGATATAAAAAAAATATGGCAGACATATAGTGGTCCTCAGATGATAACTTGGAGGAAACTTTGATACGGAATCAACCATTCAACAGGCTGATGTCACTGTAAACCCTGATACGGAATAAACTATCCAACAGGCTGATATCACTGTAAACCCTGATACGGAATAAACTATCCAACAGACTGATGTCACTGTAAACCCTGATACGGAATAAACTATCCAACAGGCTGATATCACTGTAAACCCTGATACAGAATAAACTATCCGACAGACTGATGTCACTGTAAACCCTGATACGGAATAAACTATCCAACAGGCTGGTGTCACTGTAAACCCTGATACGGAATAAACTGTCCAACAGGCTGATATCACTGTAAACCCTGATACAGAATAAACTATCCAACAGACTGATATCACTGTAAACCCTGATACGGAATCAACTATCCAACAGGCTGATGTCACTGTAAACCCTGATACGGATTCGACTATCCAACAGGTTAATGTCACTGTAAACCCTGATACGGAATAAACTATCCAACAGACTGCCCTGAAACGGAATCAACTATCCAACAGGCTGATGTCACTGTAAATCCTGATACGAAATCAACTATCCAACAGGCTGATGTCACTGTATACCCTTATACGGAATCAACTATCCAACAGGCTGATGTCACTGTAAACCCTGATACGGAATCAACTATGTCACTGAAAGTTACAGAAAAGACGAGAAAAGGTCGTCCCGTAAATGTAATGGAGATACCTAAGAGATTTACAGCTAAACAGACCGTATCTGCTGCTAAGAAGAAAGATTTACTGAATCTTTGTAAAACTGGTGTTATTCCAAGAGAGTACAACAGCCTCTACAAAGGATTACAATCTGACAACAAAACACCAAATATACTCCCAGATCCGGATTTTCAGGAGAATGAAATTGACTCCGAAAAAGAATAATGATTAAGACTGGAAACTGCATCAGTTGTCTTCCAAACAAATACAATCTAACAATCTTGGTTTATCAGTTATATTAATACAACTTAAGGGAATATTAGGAAGAAGAACAATTGTGACATTTATAACATTAACTGATATAGTGAATTATGCATTTCATTTTCCATTCACGTAACCTTAGGAAACTCATTGATTGTTGCTGTGTTATAATTTGTTGTAATCAAGTACATGGAATTATTTTAGTCTAATTGCCACTTATGTCGAATTAAGGAAACATAAGAAAGTTTTCAATTTTGGAAGAAAAGGAATATTCTAAAGGCAAAGTTTAAATAAGCCTTTATTCCTCCATTATTATTTCAATTTTGAAATTACTATATTTTGTTTTATTTACAACATCCAATCTTTTTCTATTAGAACTTTTGTCTTTTCTTCTTTAAGATTCAGTGAAAATGACTTCACACAATACATTAATAAATTCAATTTCTGTATGTGTATATAATTTCATCATGTGTTTTAGAAAAGAATAGTATTTATTATAAAAATAAAAAGGATCCATTGCCATAAATTCTTTTAAATTAAATGCAACCTTTTAAAACTAAAT
Source organism: Mytilus edulis (assembly GCA_019925275.1). Classification (NCBI taxonomy): domain Eukaryota; kingdom Metazoa; phylum Mollusca; class Bivalvia; order Mytilida; family Mytilidae; genus Mytilus; species Mytilus edulis. The sequence continues at coordinate 80,558,187 of CM034361.1, read as the reverse complement.
AAAAAAAAAATGGAAAATAATTCGTCAAAAAAAATGATTTTGTTCATGAATAATTATATATTTTTTTAATTCACTTTCCGTGGTTATTTTGTGTATAGTTTTCCCTGTAATTACATCATCTTATATATTATTTACTTTAACTTAACAATGTTTAATTATTTTAAATTTGTTTACAGTATATAATTCAAAACAAATAAAAAATAATTAGTTATATTAATTCGTTTTTAAAATTCAACAATCTCTTATCGCTTGCAAATGCAATGATGCGTACCAAACAACATTTAGAATATGATATACCACACAGGTTTAAATCTGTTATCACTAGTAATGACCTTGTGACACAAACATCTGTATTACTTTTTAATCATTATGGAATGCATATATCCGTTAAACGTTTCAAGTGCAATTATATCTTTTATCTGACAACCAATTAGCATCAAATTATAAAAGGATAGTAACTATGTCTATTTTTGCAATCTATGTTAATTTGATACATTTCTGTAGTAAAATAGAATTTACATTTACAGTCAAACTTTGTATGTCGGTTTCTGAAAAGACACAACTTTCTAGATACGAGATTGTTGCATTAACCCATCGACCTGCATCTTGACTAAAATTAATTTGGCTCGTTTAATTTTCATTAATTTTTTACCCTTTGATAAAAATATAAAAATTTCCAAAACCTTATATACATTGTACCACACAATTTAGGCCACACCAATTTGATTTATAGTTCTTTGGACTTTCCCGCTCCTGTTTTTTGAGAAATCAAGTTTTTAACAAAAGAAAAAAAACTACCGCTTCCGTATTTTTTTCGTCCGCATGCCGCTCCGAAATTAGTCTTGCCTTGAATTTTTTTTTTTCTTTCTCACTGACGCTTTTTTTTTTGCATATAATCAAATCTGGGTTCAAACGCACGTGTGATCAATCAATAAAAAGTGTAAGGAAATATAAAAATCAAAATATCAAGCCATCAGTTGTTGTGGTTTCGGATCAATGCACAGGACAGGCAATCATTGAACAAACGGCTATCCGTCTTCGTCATCATTTACAATTCGAAGATATCTTTTATGAAGCCTAAAGGGTAAAGTCTGTCAATATTTCTTTTGGTGATATCGAACGCATTTAAATTCGACAACAGCCGTCGGCATCACCTATCATAGTCTGAGATTACTCTGACGTCTAAAGGCTGGTTTGCCAGACAAGCTGGGGCTGGGGCTTTAATTCGTCTTATCTGGCAAAACAGTCGTTGGATCGACGTCAGAGTAATTTCGGACTACCCTTTTCAATGTTGGCACTGACATGGATATTTCTGTGTTGGGAGAGTTAAACTGTAAATTTTTGAATTTGAAATAGATAGAAGAAACCCTCCGAACAATAATTTAAATGAATTACCAACAGGGTCCCCTATAAAAATGTGTTCGCAGTGTTAATGAGAAAAAAAATAGAACATCCTAAAACCCTAAACCAAAATCGTGTAAACAGGGCAAGGAGAAATTGATAGGCCCAGAGAAACAGTTGTGTGACCTTATTGACCTGGCTAGTACTATAGAGTGGGTGATCTTAAGATACTTTAGAATCAGGGACAATTGTGCAGAAT
>CM034361.1:80442202-80556487 GCA_019925275.1 Mytilus edulis | reverse complement strand
TGACAATTTATATATATAAAACATTACGAATTAACGGAACGAGTGGAAGGAATACAACTGCATATGGTCCTAATTCCGATTTAGTACAAATATTTTTCGAAAACAAAATTGTGGGTTATTATATTATAGTTTAAAAGATACGATAGCGAGAAACAAAAATTCATCTTTGGTAAAATGTATGTCTTATCTATTCGTTACTAATCAACGGTTAATTTATGAAGGCCTAAAAAAAATGTTGTGTTTCCGGTCACCCGACCGACCGTCCTTCAGACCCCCGACTCAAAAGTTTTTAAAGCTGATGTGGGGAAAAAAATAATTTGTATACCTACCGACCGTTTTTTCTGAAAGAAAATAAAAAATTCTAAGTCCCTCGATCTTTGTATCGCCCCAAAAGAAAACAACGCTAATTTTAAACTCGATGCTTATTTTTAGAATGTACTGGAAAGTGGAATCTTCTTGGCTAATTATATATGCGGAAGCATGCGCAGTAGTTATTTTCGTTTTTCAGTGTTTGAACATGGCAACACAACGCGTCCTATTCAATGTTCAACGCGGAAAGTGTGACCATTTCGCGGAGAAAAAAATATTTCTAAATTTTACAGAAAGTAACACCTTTTTTGACATTAGCAATGAAATTCATCCAATGTCTAACATCGATGAAAAAAAATACACAACACAAATTTTGTGCTCGCTCACCGGCAAAAATGACTGGACCGAGATTGATGACAATAACACAACTGTTGGAACAATGCAATCTTTTGGAATTAAATTTATCAAATTTTCATGCCAGACCCTTCTTCAAAATGAACCTGATATTAATCCATCTGAAACTGGTCAGCCAATCAACGCTTTAGACATTCTGATAAAAAGCCAAAGATGCTTTGCCAAATGAAAGTGTCCTGCCAGGGAACAGTGTATATAGTATATTTGTCTATCTGTAGGTTTGGGATGATGTTTGGTTCATGTTCCTATAAATGAATCTGCCCCACATCTTCTCAATTTCTTTCTCTGACAATCCCAAACTTTTGGTCCTGAAATAGGGGAATTGGGTTTAAAAAGCTTATTTCCTAGGGGAAGTGCTGCCCAATTTTTTTTTAGGTGTGGACTTAGTTGTTTTTCAGGGGTATTTTTAAAGGGGGTAAACTAAAAGTTATTTCAGCGGGATTTTAAAAGGGGCAAACTAAAAGTTATCTCAGGGAGATTTTTAAAGTGGGTAATCAATCTCTTTCTATTAAATTCCAAACTTTTGTCTGGAAATTGAGTTTTATATAACTTAAGCTTATTTCATAATATTATAAAAAAAAAAAAAAAAAAAAAATCCCTACATTTGTACCTACCGTTCCTTCAAAATTTCAAGGGGGTGATCGGAAACACAACATTATTGTTTTTAAGCCAAAAATCGATTTATTACTGATTCACTGACTATTAAGCTAAAGATTCACCTGGGAAATAACAGTTTGAAAACAGCGATTGCTGCACAGCATAAAAAAACCTATACACTACACTGTTTTAATAAATTTACTTTTACTTTGGCATACCATATTAATACGAAATGGGTATATCTTAAAGTCTGTTGATATTATGGACAATGCTTACATTTCTAAATATGTTAAATGCATGAAATTTCAATAGGCAAAACATAATAACATGTTTAAAATTGTTTCCGTTTTTCTATTTCACAATATTGCAATGTTTTCGATAATTAGAAATTTCCTTTCAGTCATCGAGTGTTTGTTTTGTAGAAAGGAATTATGGTTAGCGAGTAGTATTGGCCATTTAGTAGCAAAATTCACTCCCTGAAAAATAGTCAATTAAGTTTATTATTCCACTAGTATTTAAGTTATTTAAAAATATTTGCATTATGTAAAATGTGTTTTGGTATTTTCATGATATTAAAGTTTTAACATCAAAGAAAGGCAATTTCACCGTACTTCATGTCCTTATACATCTTTATATTGTTAGCTGTTATTTAATATCAGCCTAGGGTACAATTATTCTGATATTAATTTGATCAATTAAAAAGCATGCATATGGCTAACCAATCTTATTTTCGTGAAAAACTTTTATCAATATTTCAGATTGAATTAAAATAATATTCTCGCATTCCGGTATTCCATACAAAGCCATTGGGCACCATCAACACCGCCGAAAACTAACAAGGATAATTGCCATATCTGAAAACTGTTAGATAATCATTTAACTGGTACGAACGTTTATTGTAACCTTTTTTTTTAAACACGTTTACTCAAACATGTGCGTTAACGGAAATGTCTAAACAATAAAGCAGTTCCATGTATGATAATAAACACTATTTTTTGTGGAAAAAAACAAACAAAATATAAGATTATTATCCTTTTGCCAAGTTCCTGGAAATCCAGAACAAAACATTTGAATGACTGACAAACAGGATATTGTGACGATTTCGACAGATCGCAGTGCCTAAATTTTTATTGATATTATTTACATTGTTTTGTTTATATTTCTGTCAACCATATTTTGTATTATTTTATTAAAGCAGAAAATGTGTGTATTTTGTTTCATTATTTCCTATATATATTGTTTAATCGTTTTAATAGTGTATGTTCCAGATCGACAGCTTTTGATTAATTGTACGTTATTTTCACTTTCGCTTTTACCGAAAGCTGAATAAAGTATTATACACTTGAAACGATGTTGTGTTTGCATTCAGATATTCTAGCCACTAATGTGATACTTTATTGCATTACATATAAAAATACAATCCGTCTTACACACACACATAAAAAGGAGACTGCGCTGACCTAAAAACTATATTTGTGTGATATGCAGTATGCAGTAGCAGTATTAGTAATGATTCGAGTCTTCATATTTCCTGTTAAATTCTTTTGATTCGTTGTTGGTGTCTGTCTGGTCTAATGGTTGGTTTGGTTGGTTAGAAAAACGATATATTTAACAAACATAAACTTTTAGCTACCGCTTTACAAGCAGAACCAAATACAATGAAAGTCCCAACTATGTATTGGCTTCCGAAGATACACAAAACACCTTACAAATATAGATTTATTTCGTCTTCAAGCCATTGTTCCACTACTAAATTGTCTATTCTTCTTACAAGCATACTTGGTACAATCAAAAACCTGATAATAATTTGTTCAAATAAGGACTTCGAAAATAGTGGAATTAATTACTTTTGGAGTGTCAAGAACTCGTTGTAAGTACTTGATAAATTGCATGCTTTATATTGGTGATTTTGAATCTGTTCAAAGTTTTGATTTTTCTACCCTGTATACCACATTTCCTCACATTCTCATTACGATAAAAATCACACACCTAATTAAATGGGCATTTAAAAAGTCAGAATGTGAATATATATGTTGAAATATAAAAAAGAAGATGTGGAACGATTGCCAATGAGACAACTATCCACAAAAGACCAAAATGACACAAACTTTAACAATGTCAGAATGTGAATATATATGTTCAAACTCTTTTAGGTCATTTTTTAGTAGCAATAAACAAAAATAACTATGTCAATTGGACATGCTTTGATACTATATATACCCTTGAATTTTTACTAGATAACTATTTTGTTCGCTTTGGGGATTCCGTATATCTTCAAGTAATCGGAATTCAAATGGGGACTAACTGTGCACCACTTATTGCAAAGACCCATCGAAACAACATCTGATAACCAATTAAATAACACTTTTAGATATTTGGATGATAGTTTGGCTCTCAATAATGACGACTTCAGTATGTATACTAAAGAAATTTATCCTGTTGAACTTACGTTAAATAAAGCTAATACTAACAATGACCACTGCCCTTTCCTCGATCTTGATATCTATATCACTAACGGAAAGCTGAATACTAAAATTTATGATAAAAGAGATGATTTTTCATTTCCTATCGTAAAGTATCTATTTTTAGATGGAGACGTTCCCTTGTCACCTTCTTACGGTGTATATATATCCCAACTTGTATGATTCGCTCGTGTATGTAACAATGTTTTATATTTTAACGAGAGAAATTTATGTATTACTGAAAAATTATTACACCAGGGTTTTCGATATCACAAACTAGTCAAAACATTTACTAAATTTTATCATCGGTATAAGGACATCATTCGTAAATATAGCTCAACATGCAAACTTCTTATACTTTCAGGTATTTCACATCCAATTTGTTATGGAAATATTCTTTATAAAGCACAAAGGTGTCAGTATTCACCTCAGAAACTAACAAAACCTTTGAATAGACTTATTAAGAAGGGATATAGTTACGATTCTATTGTCAGGTCATTAAAGATTGCATATTTTGGCGTGAATATTGATTTACTTATAGGGTCTTTGCATCGGAACTAAACACATTTAGTCAAAAACAAGTTGTTGGCATGACACGGGTTATGTTCTTCTCATATATGTTATCATGGTATGGTACTAAACCTCTAACGGGAGGGATTGTGCCTGATGTTCATATGATAAAATCATAATCTTTCAGTCAGTTTAATTGAAGTCTGGAGCTGGCATGTCATTTAACTGCTAGTAGTCTGTTGTTACTTATGTATTATTGTCATTTTGTTTATTTTGTTTAGTTACATCTTCTGACATCAGACTCTGACTTCTCTTGAACTGAATTTTAATGTGAGTATTGTATTGCGTTCTACGTTGGCTAGAAGTATAGGGGAGGGTTGAGATCTCACAAACATGTTTAACCCCGCCGCATTTTTGTGCCTGTTCCAAGTCAGGAGCCTATGGGTTTGTTAGTCTTGTATTATTTTAATTTAAGTTTCATGTGTACAATTTGAAAATTAGTATGGCGTTCATTATCACTGAACTAGTTTATATTTGTTTAGGGGCCAGTTGAAGGACGCCTCCGGGTGAAGGAATTTCTCGCTACATTGAAGACCTGTTAGTGGCTTTCTGCTGTTATTTTTTCTATGGTCGGGTTGTTGTCTCTTTGACATATTCCCCATTTCCATTCTCAATTTTATCTCATCGGTTTGCAAACACTTTACAATATAAAAACACATACATGATGTTCATGTTTCATAATAATGAATAAATATATATTTCAATTGTTACTCATTTTGATAAGTAGGTTCCTTAGACTGGTCAACAGGTATACAATGTATCGTCGGCTATTTATATGTGTGGCTACGTTTAATACAGAGGCATAATACTGTTCAATAATATTTGATAGTTATCAAGATTATCAAACGAAGAGTAGATATGGCGTTGTCAGTTGATTTTCGACTAGTGAGTTTGAATGTCCCTTTGGTATTTTTTCCCTATCTCTTCTATTGTCTATATGCCTTTTTGTCCTTCTTTGTGACACATTTGTTTTTTTAGTAGGGATACAGATTATAACACAATGTTCACTGGTACTGCTGTACCACTATCATTGACATTTTTACCTATTATGTCTGTTTGTTTTGTTGTTATATCAGTGTCAATATATAGAAATATGATGATATACAAGTGAGATGTTTAGAAAGCTAGATTGAATCCATCATTTTTTACATAAGAAAACAACCATAACAAGTCATAACTATGACATGCGCTATCCTTTTCTTTAATGTTTTTGAGCTTTTGATTTTGCCGTATGATTTTAGGGACTTATAGTTTTGAACTTTCCTCGGTGTTCATTATTTTGATTCTTTTATTTTTTTCTAATTAGGATAAAGTCTACAATAATCAAAGATGAGATGACAAAACATTTTGGAACAACATAGCGAGCGCCTTTTGAATGCACAAAAGAGTTGTTAGTAATACAGATAAAATATGACAAATATATGCAAAGTCGTCAAGTGCATGACATACTACGCAACCGGGATATTTCCTATTTCATATAAGAACAGCGTCACGTGGTGAGTCGACTTAAAAACGAGGTGTATATCGTCATGGAATTCATAATACCCACAGAAATCAATGAGTGTTGTTGTAAATGCCGTTAAGCTATCTGTCACAGCCAAAAATGACAATAAAACAGTAACAGGAGAACGATTTGTCTTCAGGATAAATAAATTTAGAATACACATGATGACAAGCAGTATCTCCACGGTTAGAGCAAGCTCAATATTTAATATGATAATGTCTGGAATCAAGTATGAGATTTGATTACAACTCCTTTCGGCCATGATGGCAATGGAGTCTAATTTTGGTCTGAGATTGTACCAATGAACAAATACAAAATTTCCAATTTAATATTCTAAACAGTAGTCACTGATGAATTCTTTTTTTCACTGGACTATGAAGAATTATAATGCTCCTTATAGTTTTATAGCAATACATGAAATATATCGTATCTTAGTTACTTATATATAACTACATGAATAGATTAGAATTAAGATTTAATCGGAACTGATTAATTATCATAGTAAAAAGGTTTTTTGTTCATATGGTTATAAAAAATGGATCTTACGAAAAAGAAGTTTCTGAGTACTTAACAATATATAGGGATTTGTAAACGACACAATCTGCTTTCATTTTTAAACGCTTCACAAAACTGTTAAATTTCGCAGCCAGTTTAGTTCAATATGTCAAAATAAGATAAGATTCATTGCTAAAGAATTATTCACTTGCAAGAAAATAATTTGATCACATTGATTCCATATGCATGTGCATTTCCATTAAACACATTAAATTCTGATTGATTACATCGTGTTCAGCCTTTTAGAGGAAAAGAATGACATAGTTGAAATGAAACAAAGTTTAACCATCTCTTTTACTTATTCGATCAAAAAAGAAATCTTAAACGACAATTAACTATTTCTGTAACTGATGATATGAAATCAAACAGATTTAAAAAAGTACAATTGCACGTGGTCGATATCTGATATCTACTTATAATGACGTTTGTGTTAATATAGGGATGTTTCATCGTCGGCAGTCTTGTGAGTTCATCTTGATTGTCAGTTAGAAGGCGTCTAGACTAATATACGCACGAAATATTGATATATAAATATCGAGCACATGCACTGTATATTATTTATTTTACGCATGACGAAATTCAGATATACGTTTTAGCATATTATGAATAATTTTGTGAATAAATTATCTCATCATAGATACCAGGACTAAATTTAGTATATACGCCAGACGCGCGTTTTGTCTACAAGAGACTCATCAGTGACGCTCGAATCCAAAACAGTTAAAAAGGCCAAATAACGTACGAAGTTAAAGAGCATTGAGAACCAAGATTCCTAAAAGTTTTGCCAAATACAACTAAGGTAATCTATGCCTGAGGTAGAAAAGCCTTAGTATTTCAAAATATTCAAAAATTGGTAAACATTAAATTTATAAATATAACTATATCAATGACAATTCATATCAGCACAAAAAGTGCTGACTATTGGGCTTGTGATACCCTCGGTGAAATAAATCTCCACCAGTAGTGGCATCGACCCAGTGGTTGTAAATAAGCTCATCATAGATACCAGGACTAAATTTAGTATATACGCCAGACGCGCGTTTCGTCTACAAGAGACTCATCAGTGACGCTCGAATTCAAAACAGTTAAAAAGGCCAAATAATGTACGAAGTTGAAGAGCACTGAGGACCAAAATTCATAAAAGTTTTGCCAAATATAACTAAGGTAATCCATGCCTGAGGTAGAAAAGCCTTAGTATTTCAAAATATTCAAAAATTTGTAAACAGTAAATTTATAAATATAACCATATCAATAAATTCATGTCAGCACAAAAAGTGCTGACTACTGGCCTTGTGATACCCTCGGGGAAATAAATCTCCACCAGCAGTGGCATCGACCCAGTGGTTGTAAATAAACTCATCATAGATACCAGGACTAAATTTAGTATATACGCCAGACGCGCGTTTTGTCTACAAGAGACTCATCAATGACGCTCGAATCCAAAACAGTTAAAAAGGCCAAATAAAGTACGAAGTTGAAGAGCATTGTGAGCCAAGATTCCTAAAAGTTTTGCCAAATACAACTAAGGTAATCTATGCCTGAGGTAGAAAAGCCTTAGTATTTCAAAATATTCAAAAATTGGTAAACATTAAATTTATAAATATAACCATATCAATGACAATTCATATCAGCACAAAAAGTGCTGACGACTACTGGGCTTGTGATACCCTCGGGGAAATAAATCTCCACCAGTAGTGGCATCGACCCAGTGGTTGTAAATAAGCTCATCATAGATACCAGGACTAAATTTAGTATATACGCCAGACGCGCGTTTTTCTACAAGAGACTCATCAGTGACGCTAGAATCCAAAACAGTTAACAAGGCTAAATAAAGTACGAAGTTGAAGAGCATTGAGAACCAAAATTCATAAAAGTTTTGCCAAATATAACTAAGGTAATCTATGCCTGAGGTAGAAAAGCCTTAGTATTTCAAAATATTCAAAAATTTGTAAACAGTAAATTTATAAATATAACCATATCAATGACAATTTATGTCAGCACAAAAAAGTGCTGACTCCTGGCCTTGTGATACCCTCGGGGAAATAAATCTCCACCAGCAGTGGCATCGACCCAGTGGTTGTAAATAAACTCATCATAGATACCAGGACTAAATTTAGTATATACGCCAGACGCGCGTTTTGTCTACAAGAGACTCATGAGTGACGCTCGAATCCAAAACAGTTAAAAAGGCCAAATAAAGTACGAAGTTGAAGAGCATTGAGAACCAAGATTCCTAAAAGTTTTGCCAAATACAACTAAGGTAATCTATGTCTGAGGTAAAAAAGCCTCAGTATTTCAAAATATTCAAAAATTTGTAAACAGTAAATTTATAAATATAACCATATCAATGACAATTCATGTTAGCACAAAAAGTGCTGACTACTGGGCTTGTGATACCCTCGGGGAAGTAAATCTCCACCAGCAGTGGCATCGACCCAGTGGTTGTAAATAAACTCATCATAGATACCAGAGCTACATTTAGTATATACGCCAGACGCGCGTTTCGTCTACAAGAGACTCATCAGTGACGCTCGAATCCAAAACAGTTAAAAAGGCCAAATAAAGTACGAAGTTGAAGAGCATTGAGGACCATAATTCATAAAAGTTTTGCCAAATATAACTAAGATAATCTATGCCTGAGGTAGAACAGCCTTAGTATTTTAAAATATTCAAAAATTTGTAAACAGTAAATTTATAAATATAACCATATCAATGACAATTCATGTCAGCACAAAAAGTGCTGACTACTGGGCTTGTGATACCCTCGGGGAAATAAATCTCCACCACCAGTGGCATCGTTCCCAGTGGTTGTAAATAAACTCATCATAGATACCAGGACTAAATTTAGTATATACTTGTGTCAACTCGGTTTACATGATTTAACACTATTTTAATGAAAGAAAGTAGGGCAGTGCCAACTCTTTCAAATTGTCATAGTTTGGAATGTTATATATTCTTTTAAAGTTTAAAAAGTAAAACGATTTGATTTTATTGCAATATGAGTGAATCTTGTAATGTTTGTACTTTAACATATCTTTTGAATTTCAAAGTATTTACATCTGATTAATGCATGTTACTAGTTGTGGTACAGCAGTACTAGAAAATGTTGTGTTTCACAATATCTATAAAACCGGGCTTCGGTTGGTGCAAAAATTTATATTAATTATATAGAGAGGCATTTTGAAGCACTATGAAGACCCAGCAATATACCGTTGTTTGTAATGAATTTCACATAGGTTAAGAATCCTATACAGCCATAGAAGGTCCAGTTGTTCATTTTTAGTTGAAAATCTAAAAAGAAAGTTTCTAATATTAATTTATTACAACATCATACATGTAACAGCCCTACATTTTTTTATCGTTCCGTTTTGAAATGACAAGGTTCTAACTGACTCCTAGACATGGAGAAAAGTCATTTATTGTTCAAGTTGAAAGTTTTGAAGAGAATTGGTAAAACAAAACAAAAAATATGAAAAAAAATATAACAATGGTCATTTACACGAAACACTTATACAAACATAACATTTTTATTGTGCTCTTTTCAAGGAAATTCAGATATGAAAAATAAATACTCGTGGTTGACGTACGCATAGAAAATATAACCAAATGTATTGTAATATGTTTTAATTTGTCTTCTTCGTCGGTAATTTTTGTAAAACTGTCGACTTGAGTGTTTTTCCCCATCTCTATCATAATTTTTTAACGTTCCTCAGATTGACAAGAAGATTTGTGTATACGATGTATCTTCATCTATAAGATTTTGTGACTTTTTTAGACACAGAGTTAATTATAAAATTATACTACATGTACTAGTAACCAAAGCACTATGGAACAACATTTAAAAGAATAACTTATCTCTTAATATTTAACTCGAAACTCTGGAACGACGAACCAAAAAAATATAAAAAGATCAAAAGGTTATGACTACTTAACAATAGACAATCTAAATAAATTTGCAGTTGGGTACAACTAAAACATTTCATGCACTATAAACATGATTCCAATGGAAGTTAAAACAGAATACTAAAAATCTGTTCCATTATCGACTTTCAAAAATCTTTCCCTACAATAGTATAGAAGAATGAAGATTGTATTTTTTAGATTAAACATGGTTTTCAAGGCAGACTGACACCCTATATCGTGTCGATCACTACAAAGAATAAAAATTGTATACAATGCATTGTGGAAAATGTAGAAACTGTTTAAAACCAAATGCAAACGACCTTATAAATAATAACATACAAAATGTGTAAATTTACAACACAAGTTAATCATGGTTGAATGCCAGTGACATTTATATGGAAGTCCTTTTAAGACTATTGAAATGTGTCAGTTTGATCAATAGTTGTATGATATTCCCTTTGTATATTTGTTTTACAATTAAAACAAAATATAAAGAGTCAATTGTTCTACATTGACGTCGACATTTAAAATGAAAAGTTGAAAACCAATTCCGCGTATTGCCGTAATAAGTTCGTTGGATTGATTTGGCCATAAAAAGACTCTAACATTTTTCGTGGATGCATGATAGTGTATAGTACAGTAAGTTTTCGGTATATTAACAACAGTGTTTTTGCAAAATAGTGTAAATCGGAAGAATATAGGTATAGATCTTCCTTTATAAATATAATTTTACAAATGTGAATATCCCTAATTGTATACAAACATATAACATACATAATGTAACATACAAATCATAAAGAGAAATAAGTGTGAACGTTTATTCCGATTACACACACATTTTTTGAAAGTCATGAACTCATAAAATTGGTATTGATATCATACTTACTTGAAAAAAATCAGATTGATATAAAAACACATTTAAATTGATTTATTTAAAGATTAAAATCATGATGCCAACTACATATAATTGATTGGGTCAAGTCATATGGAATGGTTCGGAATAACAGTTAAAAATCCAATTTAAACCAATCTTGCATTCGTTGTGAAATTACCAATATATCATGACATTTCAAGCTTTAAAGAGAAATTCATCTCGACCTGCTTGAAATTTCTTGTTTCTTTCTTAACAAATGTAAATAATTTAATAACACACTTCAAAATATACTATGTTATACGAACACAATATGTTTATGGATATTTCACTTACCGACCGTTGTAAGTTTTCCTTCGATAACACTTGTGATAGTTTACTTGATATAGTTAATTCTTTTCTTTTGAAAACTATAAATATCATTGGAATATATTTCTTGTGGACAAGAAAGAAAGTAAAACCATGAACCATACTGTAAGGGCTAAATTTTTGGTTAAAATAATCCTTCAAAATATATATCAAATAGTATTTGAAATCATAAGTATTTACACATGTATATCCACTTTTCGACGCCCAGGCCACACACCTACATGTATTTGTAATCATTTGAACCTACCAGATGGATTTAAATCAACATATTTTTTTTTACAACAATTTTGCGAATTAGAATCGTATACTCTATAAAACGGACAAAATTTAAGTTAAATTATTTACAATCGTTAGTGTATATAATTTAACACATTAGTAGGGATAATATATACCTGACGCCGACATAGCAAAACATATACCTTATACATTTAAACACCAATTTACATAATAATTTCTTTTGTTTTATTTAATGCATGCATTTACAAATAAACTATAATTCTGTAAACAAAATTTTAAATGAAATTTCTGTTTCCTAGCTAATAAAAAGAGATAAAGTTTGATGTTAGAATTTGTACACACAATGTCACTTTTTCTTTGGATTAAACACTTAATACATTAATGGTATCTGTCATACTCAATGTATACACATTTTCATGTTCTTGGAGTTTCAATTTTCCATTTATCTAAGTAGAAGCTACTGATAAATTTATGTTAGAAGCACGTTATACACATTATTCGGTGTTTTTTTAACGAAATAAATCGCTAATACTGAACATAGTGATTAAGCTCCTGAGTGTATTGTGGCGTTATCAAAACAATGGCTGTTATAATTAATGTATAATTTATCAAATCTAACTTTGTTTTCTGTGTTAAAAATGTTTAGAATGACAAGTAGCTCCTATGTTTGCATTACTGTATCGGCTTACATTTGAAGCCAATGATTTAAAAAACAGACTGTTCTTTCTAAGATGTCATTATTTAAGTGTTTTACAATCAATATTCATTGCAATTTTTTAATAATCTTATTTAAAAAATACATATTGTACTTATATTATTTTTACATTTATTGTCAGAGGTTTACCACACGTTTAAAGCAATGAATAAAACAAAATACGTGGACGAAAAAGCACTAGCATATTTTGATAGATTTTACCGAAACCATGAAAAGGAAATAATATCAGCGCCAAAAGGGATTGATATTGTATTGATTCATCATAAAGTTGAAAATGGACCCAAGAGCAATAAGGAAAATGAGGAAGAAAGAAAAAATGAAGTCCGGGTAAAGCTTAGAAAAAAATTTAAAAATAAGTTGAGAATTGAAGGATTTGCTGTTGAAGAAATTGTGCTTAAAGACAAAGTTTATACGAAACTTCACTGTTCTTTTAGAAGACTCTGTATTGAAGCAGAAATGACACATCTACAAATGCCATTACTAGGAGTAAGTGACTTTCATTCTTGTTATTGATTCTGTTTCTGACTGTTTATATGATGTTTAATGAAATTGTATGAAATAATTCTTTTATGAAGAGTTTGAATTAGAATTTGGACAAAAGTAGTGAATTTGTGGAATTTTATCTAAATAATACATAACAGTATATTAAATTCAATACAATATTGTTGATTCATATTTATTCGCAAGGTAATTATTCTCGTACGTGCTGTAGTGATGGAAGTGATGTGAGTGATACTGAAAGGAACAATCTTACGTAAATATAAACGAAAACGAACCGACAATGTCATGACAGAAACACGAACAAAAGAATTAACAACACTATATTAAACACAACATAGAATACTGAAGATGTAACCTATTAAAACCGGGTATTAATCTCATGTATTCCGAAGGTGTATGTGTAACCTGCTCGATCTGTTACTACTGTAGAGATAATTCCAGTCATACTCTCATATCAGCATGCAGACCACTTTCGACAATCGCACTGTGATTACGACTATTGTCCCCCCTAAAAAAAAACTCGTAATGATGTCCTTAAGAGTTTATCTAACCATTACCACTAGGAACTCTTGGTTTAAAATCTGTCTTGTAAGCTGCAACCCCTATCAACGAAATATTGAAGGAAAAAGCAAGCTCTAGAATATGGTCTCCCCTGGGAGATAAATACTCCATATAGGTGCTGCTGGAGTGATGCAAAACAGTTCACAATTGAGAAGCTATAGTTATCTTTTATGTTAACTTTTGTTTTGAACAACCATCGTTGTAAAATCTATATTATAGAGTCAGTAATGGCTGAATGCTTATATAATATGTCATATAGAACTTTATGAATACTGAAGAATAAATAATATTAAATTAATCAATTGTATATATCAGCTGTATATATTTTTACAGCTGACTTATCCAGATGAAGATCAAACCAATATGTGTTTCAACTTTATATACAAAAAGTTTGAAACAGACAAAAGTAAGTACAAATTAGGTGGATTCATTTCAAAATTTCACTTGGAAGAAAAAAATATAAGTGACCTGCTCGCTATACGATTTATTAACCCTAAAGTATATATCTAGCAATATATATGACAAAGTCATACATCAGAACGTTATAATAGAGTGGAATCACTTTGATTTACTAGCAGACTTCTGTAACTAACTCTCAACTGCTCAAATCTAGAAAGAGTACTTTTGGAAAACATGTGTTTTACTGTCTGATTGTTAACTTTGTTGTAATTCATAATTAATTTTGACAATAATTGGATTTATCTATGAATAATTTGAGATATGTAGTACTTATTAAAACAACAACAAACAAAGACTCACAGGTACCTGAATTTAAAGCAAATTCCTTCAAAAGATGTCAAAGTACTAATTCTCATTACATATTGTAAGCTTGCACAAAATGAAAATTTGTACTTGCAGATTATTGAGCTTGAGGTTTTAAATGTTATAAAAATACTAATCCTTTTAGACAATTGAAATGGTAATTCTTCGTCACACTTGTTAATTGAAAGATAAATCCTACAAACGCGTGAGCATTATATTAAAATGTGATTTTGCACATACATGTACACATGATTGCTAGATAGCCCATTAAGAAGTGCAAACGTCGCACATGATTTCATTTGTTTTCACTGCTTATTATACTTTGAAAACGAAACATTTTACAACCCTTGACATACATGTTGTAGTATCTATGTTAGGAGTCTGTTCAAATAAATAAAAAGGAAAATAATTAATCAAATTGAATCATCTTGTGCATCAGTTATCAATGTCCCACACCTGAAAAGCAATATATGAACCTCACCTGCATAAAAGATAAAAAATTTCCAACTCATTGGTTTTTGAGAGCTTGAAAATGCTAATCAACTTTATATAACGTCAACAGCGTCTGAGCACAAAGTTTACGAACAAGGGTTATGTCAATGAACGTTTTCATCGGAAAATATTAAAACATTGTTACTAGATATTTCTTTTCAACTTCACAAATAAATCATCATCATCTTGAAAAAATATATTCAAGGTACTGACGTTGTTGATAATATTTTTACGTGTTGTATTGTTCTATTATCTGTTTTCGTAAATTATTCATTTTTATTGTTTAGTCTTTATATGGTACATTTAATATCAGTTTGATGTTGTTCAGTACTTATACATCCTGTCATTGTGATATTGTTATTTGTTGTACTCTGTTCGTTCATGAACGTTTATGTTTGCTTAATTTGTGATTTGTCTATTTAACATCTCTCTGTTGACATATTTGTTTGTGTCATTGTGACGTAGATCATATATCTATATGTTGACTACTGTACCCCTTTTAGACGTGTTTACCTATTATTTACACACTGTGGTCAATATAATTATATGTACTGCCATATAGGCGATATGTTAAGCTAGCTATTAAACAAGGTTGAATCCACATCTTTTACACAAGGAAATGTTTGTATTTAGTTGCCAAAATATCATAACAGAGATAAAAAAAAAAAAAACAGTATAAATTGTTCAATCCGAAATGTTTTTATTTAATTCCTAAGGAAATAGTTTTACTAATATCATCATTCAAATATTTATGTTTTGACACCAGGCATCGTGATGTATGTTTTGATATAATGTTTGCAAATTTAAACAGTAGTATACGGGTTATTAATGAAAGAAGGGTCAAATGTGGCCTTTAATATGTCAAATATTGAAAGGGCGTCCTGGTAAGGACACTGTTTTGTCAAGTTCTTGATAATCTAACTTTGTTTATGGTTAGCTGTTCATCCAAAATCGACCAGATTTAAGATGAAGAGAATACATCTATTCGAGAACCATTTGAATCCTCCAAGGTTCTTCAGACCAGCAATCAGGACATTACTGGTATGATTTAAATTATGTACACGTTAAATGCTCGTTGATACCAATTTTCATGGATAAAAACATAAATTATCTTATGGAAATGTCTGATGTCGTGCCTTTGACAAAGTTTTGCACACAAAATTAATGCATATTGCGTAGATCATATATCATAAGAAAATCCATTTGATTTGGTACATATTAATTAATTATGAACCCACAATACTCGAGAGGCACTGTATAAACTTGAACACATTTTAGTGTTTTCAAGCAGCACCGGCATCTGGTAAAAAATGAAAGCAACTCGTTACCATTTTCATGCGTCTATAGCACTTTTTTCATGATTTGTTTGATACAATGTGATACTTGCAAACAACTTTTTAAGAAGGATGTCTAATTGGTGAAGCTGAATTATCTTCTCTGCGCAAATATAACGTAAACCAGAATATGCATAACGAGTTGTTTTACTGTAATTACAAGGGATATGTTTCAATTATAGTAACCTTAATCCCGTAAATATGTTATGTCAATGTGACCCACCGAATAAGCTAATCACTTGGTTTGTGCTTACATGATGAACCACGCGACGGTTACAACGCTGCACCTTTTGCATGCGTCTGTATCAATTATAGTAACGGTTAATTGTGACTTGTCATCACTTATTCTACTGTTCATTTATTATAAAAATACCAAAGTAATGACAAGCACGTGATTTATTATATATTATACATACTGTGATGAATTGGTTACTCAGTTTACTCCTTTGTTATAAACAATTTTGTAATATTTTGTATATATATAATGGGTGTATTTACAACATGACCCAAAGAGGAATTATTTTTGGAGTCAGGTACCATAAAAGAATGTAAGATTTACTCAATAGCAGTAAATGAAAGGGTTTATCAACATGATCAATGCAAATGGTTTCATTGTGTTCTTTGTCTCAATTACCGTGATACTTTCTATATTATACGTACGCGTGGAGCAACAACTCTCATCTGACTAAAGATTCAAGGCGACTTTCAGGCGAAGACATGAATTATATCCGGATTAATAAAAATTTGTGTACTAACATAATTAACCATAATAGATGTTCTATACTAATGTTAACGAGGCCGGGATAAGGTACCGGTATTTGATGTATATATTAACAAATGTAAATTGGTAAATAAAACTTAGTTTTAATGAGAAAAAAAAAATCAAGGCGACCACTATCACTGGTTTACATGTGTTTGTTTTTTTTTCAAATTTCGATCATCCCTTTACATACATGAATTTACGAACATAATGCCGGAAATATAAATTAAATCGGGCAATGACATCTTACAAATATCATGATAGTCTTCACTGTTCTGTTTTTATCATTGTTGACTTCAGAAACAATGCTTTCATTTAGCCAGCAAAATATTGCATCAAGCTTTATCAAAATACGTAATTATGTACAAATAGGGCCAAAAAATAAGATGGACTACAAATATGTTTAGTTAAGTTAATTAAAAAGAGTTTAAGTTTGGTTGCTTTTATAGTTTAACAATTTCAATTAGATTGATAGTTAAAACTACAATATCATATGTATGTTACAAGTACATAATTATTGAGTTTCACGGAATTAACACAATGAACATTTATTATTTTAAAGTCCTAATAAGCAATATTCGCCACTAGAGGCGAAGCAATAAAAGTCAATCAGTCGATCAGTTGTTTTCTTTTTTCATTGACAGGTTAATAATATTCTTATCCATATGAACCTCATTAAGGATGTTAAAAAAGATGACATTAAGCTATTGGATAAAGATGTTGATGGGAATTGTTTGACAAGAACATTTTTTAACATAGGTTTGCTTTTCATTTTTTATGATTAAATCATAGTCGGTTTGGATTTAACATTTCTAATAAGCGAGCTTATTACATGTCAAATATTGGTATCATCCCAGAAACCTTAAGGAGGCTCGCGGGTATAAGATTTTCAGAAAAAAATCAAACATATATTTTTCATTACAAATTCTATTTATTACCTTTAGCAGTTGTTGCTTTATCATAAGGTACAAAAATCATTCAAAAAATCGATTCGTGTGACTTTTAAAATGTAGAAATCATAACAAAAGCTCCAAAATATCTCCCTTTTGTGCAAAAAAGCCATTTTTTGGCATTAAAATCTTTTTTAACTCATCGGTGACCTATATATTTTATTGTTGTCTTCGAATAAAAGAGAGACGAAAGATACCAAAGGGACAGTCAAACTCATAAATCTAAAACAAACTGACAACGCCATGGCTAAAAATGAAAAAGACAAACAGACAAGCAATAGTACACATGACACAACATAGAAAACCAAAGAATAAACAACACGAACCCCACAAAAAACTAGGGGTGATCTCAGGTGCTCCGGAAGGGTAAGCAGATCCTGCCCCACATGTTGCACCCCTCGTGTTGCTTATGTGATATCAAATCCGTTAAATAGTTTAATTCGGTAGGTCACATTCGTGAAAGGGAAGGGAATTGTAGTTACGACGTAAGGAACATATCCAATATCATTTGTGAAACGGTTATTCCATAACGGTCAATCAACTCGTGATGGCGTCCGTAAAATTTACGAAGGAATAATTTCAACTTCACCATTTGAAACTTTTGGTTTAATAGCTTCCTTGTGAGCAGCAACCATCTATCAAGAAAATCATGATAGGAAATGTAAGCACGGGAATATCGTATCAATTGGGAGATATATACCTCGTATGCAGATGCTGCTGGAAAGTTGCTACTTAGAAATGGAAAATTCACAATTGGAAAGCTGAAATCATCTCTTTTGTCGTAAAGTTTTGTTTTCAACCGACCCTCATGTTCAAATTCTAGATGTAAGTCAAGATATGAAGCCGACTTAACTGTATCTGTAGTATCCTTTATCTCTAGTTCAATGGGATAGATGCGTTCCACATAGTCACCAAATTTTGAATTATTTAGTGAAAGAACATCATCTATAGAGCGGAAAGTAGGGTTAAAGGATATTGCTAACTTCTTATCTTTCTTTCTAAGAAGTTCCTGCATGAAGTCAGCCTCATAATAATAAAGAAATAAGTCGGCAAGTAGAGGGGCACAGTTAGTTCCCATTGGAATGCCGACAGGCTGTTGAAAAACACGTCCTCCAAACGTAACAGATATGTTGTCAATTAAAATATGGGATTTTTATTGTGTTCATAATTTTTTTTTCAGAACCTTCCTCCGACAAAATATTTTTTTTCTTATGAGAAGGAAAGCAAATTTTTTTTTCCTATAATGTGGAACAGAAATACAATTTTTTTTCACAAAACCATAAAATTAACATAAAATTCATTTTAATTTTTTAATTGATGTAAAATGTAAAGTGCATGGCTCTGTATATATCCTGGCATTGGCTGTTGTCTCAGTTGGTTTTTTTAGCCCACTTTCTACATTATGATATTCTCGGAGTCCGTCATACAGGTATCCTTAAATTTTAATACTGCAATTGAAGTGGCCACCATTGCCATATGTAATGGCAAATAGTGAGTAGCTCCAACTTATAAAATCCACTGTTTCCAACTATGACAATTGACATTCCATTGAAAAAAGTGGTATAAAGAATGATACAAACGGAAAATACTACCAGTATACAAGTCTGTGTCATACACAATCAGGGCTGTCTTAAAAGACTGCTAATGATACCATATCTATTCCTGTTATAAAATGACCATTTCATGTTTATAATAGTTGCAGTTTTAAGTATGGTCTTACATTAGTAACATATATATGCGGGAGATTTGGAATTCTTATAAATATTTCTGGATCAAACACTATTATAGGAACATACAAAAAGTGATAAGGTATAAAGATCTATAAATAGAAATCTTAGCTTAATCTGTATACTGGACAGATGTTTATAATCTGCTGTTTCACTGTCTCGTCTGTTGTTAGTGTCACCATTCTCAAATTCAGCAGTGCAAAAAAAAAAATTTCAAGCAGGTGACAGCATAAAATTTTTTCCAGCTTCAGTGAAAAATATAAAAAAAATTTCGGTCAGCTAGGCCATCAAAATATTTTTTTCAAAAAAATCCCAGGCCACCCCAGATAAGAAAATGGTTGTTGCCTAAAAAGATCTACTCTAAAAGATCTCTTAAAGAATAAGCTGTACATTAACAAAATACTTGTAAAATGTTAGCAATGTTTGTAATTTAGTTCTTTTTTATTTCGATTTTACCGCTAGTTCTCCTCTTAGTTCAACAGAAAAAAAGAACATTAACAAAACTGTGTGCTTCTTTCGAAGGCAGATTGTGAGAGTAAATGAACGGTGACTCCATTTTTTAATTCGTTTTTCTATTAAGTATAAGATAAAGTTCATTTATAGAAAAATATAGCGAAATCCTATATTAAATAAAACAAATTGATTTAGACCCGCGAGCCCCCTTAAGATAGGGTGACGGGGATCCAATATTAGACAGGTGGTACAGATGCAGTCAAGTCCTGACTTAGCTTTTTGACAACTACTAATGTATAGATACAGTTCTGCAGTAGTATTTTATATTCAAAGTACATATACGTCCATCAAATGTGTAATTTTATTAATAGCTGAGCAGAGTATATATGTAGCAGAGCCACAAGGAAGACTGAAAAAAGATTATTATAGTTTTTTTTTTCAATGCTTATCATATGTATCGTTGTTTTAAAAGAACTTTTAAGGAAAGTTAAAAAAATGTTCTGATTTAAAACAAAATATTCATTGTGGCGTCAATTTTTGATATCACTGCTCTGGTATCTATTATGTTTTAATTGAAATTTGAGAAATTTAAGTAACCAACATAACACCTTCTTCTTGTACAGGTGCAAATTCAACTTTAGCAACGGACAGAAAATTCGAGAACTTAAGCATGTTAAGTGAGTATTTGCTTAAGCATTAAACTCTAAATAAAGAATTTTAGTTAGTATATCAAAACTATTGTGATAATAACCTCATTTGTATGAAGTAGTCAATCATGAATTAATATAGAATCCAGTAAAAAATGTACACAAAGGAAGTATGCATAATCAGGCTCTATTGTAGCAGGATTTCTCATGGAAATAAAACTACTGATAAAACTGGAATAAAGATGATTGTTTGTGCATGAAGATGGATTAAAGACCCATTGATGGCCTTCAACAGTTGTCTTGTTTTTAGTCGTTTTTTTTTACATATTCACCATTTCCATTCTCAATTTTAATGAATCTTTTATCAATGTGTAAAAATGATGGTAGTTGTTTGACATTGAAATTTAAATTGAATATTCTAGATTTTCCTAACTTGAAGAAACTTGGTGTGTATACGGACATTTTGATTTTACATGAGCCATCAGAATACAGCAAACTTTATGATGATCAGCCTGAGCATACACATAAAGGAAAGCAGGATGTTCAGGACAACGAGAGACCATCGCCAATAAAAGATGTTGAGGGAGATCCAAGAAAAATTCTAAACGATGAATGGAATACTTTTGACAAATTTCAGCCATTGACAAAAATTCGTAATTATTTCGGGGAGAAAATTGCCTTTTATTTTACCTGGTCTGGTTTGCTAATGACGCAATTATGGGTGCCAATGATATTAGGTCTGGCTATCTTCATATTTGGATTACTATATAGGTAATTATATTTTTTTATTTTTCTTGTCACTTTTATGTTTCTTTTGGTTCTTTATTCCCGCAGTTGTAATAATTTTGTTTGACTAATAAACCTGTAGCTAGTAAGCACAAAATATAACAAACGGTCCTTAAAGGGGCATTAACTGTCAAATTCATGTTCAACAATTCTAATCAATTCCTCATATTTGATCCATCACAATATAAAACATATATCAAAACTTTTAACAGTCTAAATAAAACAATAAATAAGGCACAGGCATGAAAATACGTAGGTTCGTTCCGTGTGTATTTGTGTCTATACGCCATCTTATTATTTATCGAGTTAACCTCTATAGTCATCCGATGACCATAAAAGCGATGTAAACATAAATATAGATATAAATAGATTAACCAAACACGTGCTGTTGGATTATTCTAGGTCTATTTTTTTTCAAATAACAGATAAAAATTAAATGTTTATCATCGTTTTTACCTGTATTATAATGTTTATTTTATGGATTAAATGAGTCAATCAAATAATTTACCTTTGTTTCACTTTCAATGTTGACATTCTCTTCCTTTATATAACTTTACATATACAATTCACGATTTAACCATCTCAATGAAAGCTAAGGAATGATGACCATATAAGCGATGTAAACATAAGTATAGATATAAATAGATTAACCAAACACGTGTTGTTGAATTATTCTAGGTCTATTTATTTTCATATAACAGATAAAAAGTGAATGTTTATCATCGTTTTTACCTGTATTATAATGTTTATTTGTAGATTGAATCAGTCAATCAAATAATTTACCTTTGTTTCACTTTCAAAGTTGACATTCTCTTCCTGTAAATAACTTTACACACACAATTCACGTGATATCCATCTCAATGCAGGCTAAGGGATTAAATTAAAGTTTACATGAATACGTATTCAATGAGGTCGAATTATTCTATTGCAGGTGAATAATTCATAATTAATGTTTTTGACAAAATTAAACATTATTGGCTACTAAAAAGGAATAATTATTTCACTATTTGTATTTCATTACTGATTGACCCCCAAAGAATAATATATTAGGTTTTTTATATATCTCGTAGCTAGTGTCCCTTTAAGAACTAACCTTTATTATGGATTTTTTTCAGCGAAAATATAGAGAGAAATAAAGACTATCATAAATAACATGTGAAAAAAGAAATACAATCAAGCCTTTGTATTTCGATTCCAAATATTTTTTCTTTTACTTTCTATTTTATTTGTTGAAAGGAAATTTAAAAGTAAAGATAAATCTAATGTTTATACGCAATAACTGTATTTTTAAAAATACTATGAGACAATTCATGGTTT
The DNA here is from genome assembly GCA_019925275.1 of Mytilus edulis. Classification (NCBI taxonomy): domain Eukaryota; kingdom Metazoa; phylum Mollusca; class Bivalvia; order Mytilida; family Mytilidae; genus Mytilus; species Mytilus edulis. The sequence goes on along the minus strand of CM034361.1, from coordinate 80,533,691 downwards.
AAATGATTGAATCGGCAAGTACAGATCGATGTGTCGGGTTAATCATTGTATATATTTTAACTTTTTTTATACAGTGTCATTAATGAAACAGATAATTCAAGGTAATACATGGTCGTTTGTTAGTTTGTGTGTTTGTCTTCAATATCACTGTCTGCAATCGTTATTATATCTTGGCTACCAGCATTGTAAGTTGGATTAGACAGAAATACATAGACAGTACAAATAACTTTGACGGGGAAAATCCTGAGGTCAAGCACATACGATCAGGGTTTGAAAGAGTGGGTTTACATAAAGATCTACACTTTTATCATTTAGGGACCACACATTAAATTATGAAAAAATGAACAAAAGGAGACAAAAAAGAACATGGCTAAATAGTTTTTATATTGAAATGAATGCAGTATGATATTTTGATGTCTTCAACATGTTCAAAGGAAAAAGGAAAATGTAGATAAATCAGTACATCTAGTAACTAAATATAAGCATTAGATGTCAGAATGATAGGGCAATGCATTGTTAAAATAATCGTGTTTACGAAATTGAAGATCGATTTGATTTGGTTAAACTGTTCATATTGTACTTTCTTTTATACAGTGCCATTAATGCAACAGATAATTCAAGGTAATACATGGTTGATGGTATGTTTGTTTGTATGTATTCGATGTCTATGGTAATTGTTATATTTTAGCGGCCAGCTTTTATTTAGTTCGTTCAAGCGGGAATACATAGAAAGATAAACGACCTTTTTCAAAATCCAAATTACTAAAAACCAGTGGTAAGCACATACGAAAAGTGTTTGAAATTGACACAAACAGGCCAAATTTTACAGACTAATGAACCCTGTAGATAAAATAATGAAATCATCAAAATACTGAACTCTGAAGAAATTTAATCATTAAAACAGCAAGTCTCCCTGTAAGACATTATGGAATGCTATATATATTTTGAAATTCAGAAAAACAAATGAACCAATGCAGTGTTAAAGTGATTGTGTTTACGAAATAAATTGAAGATCGATTTGATTTGGTAAATCTGTTCATATTTTACTTTCTTTTATACAGTGCCATTAATGCAACAGATAATTCAAGGTAATACATGGTTGATGGTATGTTTGTTTGTATGTATTCGATGTCTATGGTAATTGTTATATTTTAGCGGCCAGCTTTTGTTTAGTTTGTTCATTCGGGAACACATAGAAAGATAAAACGACGTTTTTCAGAATCCAAATTACTAAAAGCTGGTGGCAAGCACACACGAAAAGTGTTTGAAATTGACACAAACAGGCCAAATTTTACAGACTACCGAACCCTGTAGATAAAATAATGAAATCATCAAAATACTGAACTCCGAGGAAACTTTATTCGTTAAGACACCACGTCTCCCTGTAAGATATTATGGAATGCTATATATATTTTGAAATTCAGAAAAAATAATTAAGTAGACAAAAAACTATAATGACTAAGTAGTTTTTGTATACAAATGATCTTAAAATTTTGATCAGAAATATTTTTTCCATAATTTTCAAAAATCAAATATGCAGATAAACCTAGTCATTTTTTTTAAGACGTTATTGGTAAAATTAATCGAATTCAGTCAATTATTAATAATTTTTTGTTCAGGTTAATAATTTCATTTTTTTCTTTTTTTTACAGTGCCGTAAATACAACAGATAACTCCAGGTAATTAAAGTTAATTAACTGTGTCATATCACATTTATTTGTTCAGTCTATATTCACTATTATCAGTTAAACCATTTCAATTGATATTTTATAGTATTTCTTTCTATCTTGTGATGTTAAATACTGTTATCACTAAGGATAAAAGTTGTTACCTTTTAAACATTTAAACCCGCTGCATTTGTTTTCATATCTCCTTAGGAACTTGATGTTCATTTGTCGTTTGTTGATATGGTTTACAGGTGTTTCTGGTTCTATTTTTTCATAGATCAGACCTTTGTAAGTTTTGTCGTCCTCATACAAAATCAAGCACAATACCTTCCGTCATGGCTTTAGTATCATAAAATACATGAGAATAACATTACTATGCACTGCGTAGATACATGTACCAATGTTTTATTGATTAGATAAAAGGATAATGTTTGTGAAATGTTTTTATCAGAGAAACTGCTAATGTTAGTGGGTGTTGTTAATTCAATACTTTTCAGACTATTTGATTGTAGCAAGTAAAGCCCCGGTTACAACAGATCGTAAGATTTTTTGTCGTGGAAGATCTATAAAATAGTTGTCATGGCACTGTCGTGCAAAAAGTCAAAATACTATTTCGAGTAGTCACATCAGCTACGTCATGTCCACGATGGTTCCATGAGACATTAAAAATATGTTATTGTACTGTTGTGTGCGCGTCAAAAGTCGTTAGGACGACAGTCGTGCAACAGTCGTGCAACAGTCGTACGACAATCTTGCGACAATCGTACGACAATCGTGAGTTGTTTTTTTTCAAGTTTTCATGTATTGGGATGCGCTTGTTACTGTCGTACCACTGTCGTACGACTGTTGTGCAACTATGATGCGAGTGGCGACTCTCAGGAAAAGCTTTTGAAACATGCCAGGCTTTATCCGCATGAATCGAACAAAATCACCGGCAGATTCCTGTTCCAACTCTTGCATCAGTGTACTATACTGCCCCCAAACATCAGACGCCGTTCGATCCATGGCTTAACCCACCAACGTCGGGCGTTCCTATATTATTAACGGGCTCGAATCAACACTAACATGACTCTATTTTGCTCTTTTTAGAGTCCGGCAAGGCACCTTTTCAACAGGGTCAGACATAATCGTTCTGGTGGAAAAGCCGTTCTCTTTTAAACGGTAAACGGTATGTTCTTCCAAACATGCATTACCGCCGAATTGTATTCTTCTAAATAAAACGTAAATATGCTGCACGACGGAGGTACCCCTGTCGTACGACAGACAATCAATGTTGTGCGGGCATCGTACGGAATTTGGTATTCATGAAACAATCGTGCGATTGTATCACGAGTGTCTTCCTACAGTCGTGAGATATTCGTACGACTCTTCTGCGACGATTGTTTTATTTAAATTATTTATGTTGGTACCCACGACAATGTGTTTATCGCACATTTGTCGCACGACTGTGGTAAGACTCTCTCACGACAGCAGTAATACGACAATAAATTGTAGAGAAAAAAAGGTGCATCTCCAATCGTATCACGACACAAAATATCGTGCAAATTGTCGTACGACGATCACAAATGACGCGGGATTTGAACAAATTTCATGTCGTAGAGCTGCATAGATGTGTCGTGGGTTCGTTGTAACTAGGGTTTTATGTTTAGTATATTTTTTAGATAATTTAGTATTTAAAAAGGTCTGTCATATTTGTAATATTTAAAAAAAAATATTCTAAAGCAATTTTCACATTTTACGAATGCCAAGATGTTCCCTAACAGTTGTTGTTCATTACTTTGATGTGTTTGAGCTCTTTTGTGATTTTACTTTTTGCATCAAGCTATTTTGAATTGACTAGTAAAGAATTTTTACCACCAGATATTGCAATTCCGCAAGTAGAAAAATTAGATATACTATAGGTAAAGGGATTATCATACGCACTAGTCAATTACAATGTGACATTTTAAGTGAAAAAATAAAACAGTAAAAACGACCAATTTCAAAAAATAAACAGCTTAAAAATGACTCAGCAAACCCATATACACCGGGGGAATCCAAAATAGCATGAAAAACAGCTATGATACTGGAGGTATTTCTCCTGTATAATAACTTCATGAATTAAATAAGATGATTCTTTTTCACATTGAAATAATTTAATTTTTTAAAGTTTAGTCAGTCATTTAACTTGTTTTTCTTATTTATTAACTAGGGTAACACCAACCTTGGAAGTCTTCTACAAAGCCTGTGACAATGTAATCACACCATTTTATGCTTTCATCATATGTGTCTGGGGTAAGTCTAATAATTGAATCTTTTTGCAAAGGCTGTTTGATTTAATGTTTTTATGAAGTAACTCCAGTACGTCGAATCAAAGATGAGATCAATATTCTTTTCGTTCTATCCAATAATATCGAGCTTACAGTAACTGACTTATGATACTGTACTGTATGCAAGTACTTTTTTCAAATTGCTCAAAATATACAGAGACTTTGATAACAGTGATCTTACAACGCTCGAGTGAAAACCAAAATCAACAGTTAACTTTACAGTGTTTATATTATTGGTAATTACAGCTTCCATACATTCAAACATTCAAAGAAAACCTATATAAAATATTTTGTCAAATAGTCAGTAGTGTAGTAATAAACGAAAAGAACAGCGTGAGCTTTACTTAAGTAAACAAATCTACATGATGTTGATGCAGAATGTCTAATTAAAAAAAAATTAAACAAGATACGGCTGTCCTCGCGACAAATGACAAATTGTGTTGTACATTCAACATGTTCAAGAAAATTAAAAAAAATTAAGCAAACAAGTATTTCAATAAAATCAACCAAACAATCAATCAATTAATGAAAATAAAAGTCAGAAATGTCTTTTTCTTCAGGAACAATATTTCTTAATGTATGGAAGAGAAAAACTGCTTTATTAGCCTATAAATGGGCAGTGGATGGATTCGAAGTGACAGAAACAAACAGACCAGAGTTTTACGGAACAAAACGAAAAGAAGTAAGAGATATTTGTTTTACTCTGTTTACGTAATTAGTATGGAAATAAAACATAAATTCGACTATTGTCAGTTAGGTTTTTATTCCATATAAATTATACATCCAAAAGCCACTTATTTGCTACATATGTGTTTATTTTTTCCCGTGTTTGTCCTAATGAGACATCTAAATAGCACATACAGACACTGTGAATATGGGTGTATACCCTCAATATGTCACACAAATGTTTTGTTGACAAAATACAATAGCAATACAGGAATCGTACTGAAACTAGCGACAGCAATTTCCAACATTTTGAAGTTAGTTGAACAACAAAAGACGTTGAAATTGCTGGAATATGCATGCTCAGAATTTTCGGGAAATGTATTTTTCAACATGTTTTGCCTTTATTTCACATACATGATGATATTTTTTCCAAGGGATGGTTAGGAATGCTTCTCTTGAACAAAGAGAGTTCCAGTGTGTAGCGTATTTTATGAATGCAAAAAAACCCGAATTTTTAGATATAAATGAAGTATTTTATATATGCATATTTTAAGATTTACTGACACGTTCAGAATACGTGTTTATTTTAATTATTTAATGAATTGTTCAGTACTTTAATTATTTCAATATGCTAAAAGGTATATAACTCTGTCTCTATATATATAGCTAGCGTCCAGGTAACACTATAAAATAAAACTGTTAAAACATGTAAAATTTAATGCATTCCATATAGTTTAAAATCTAAATTTAAATTCATATTACACTCGTAAGTTATTTTGTTTCTCTCAATTGTAATAAGTGCATGGAAGATTCTACTGCGCCATAATTTGATTATCTAAACAGCATTCACATGTATATACCACTATAATGATTTATTTTTTGTTTTTTACACACGTAAAAAGTAGCAAAAAAGAACTAAACGTTATTCCGAGAGAGGCACACAGTTTAAGAGCAACTTCAACCTGAGGCCTTCATTTAACAGTGTAATAACCTGATGGAATGAATTGCATACAGTACTTATATATTTTTCCGTACATAAACTAAAAAAATGAAGTATAAAAAAAATATGCCAGCCTTTTATCTTAATTTTCACAACGCGTTAATTTAATATGTTTTCCAAATCCAATATATCCAATATATCCAAGAAAATGCCGGATTAAATGATTTCTGTTACACATTTTTTACAAAGAATCGAACACCTTTCTTTTACCCGCCAATTAATCTGCCACAGATAAAGGCAACATTAGTATACCGATGTTCAAAACTCATAAATCGATAGGAAAAAAACCAAATCCGGGTCACAAACCAAAACCGAGGGAAACGCATTAAATATAAGAGAATGACGACACAACATTAAAATGTAACACACAGAGAAACGAACTAAGCATTAGACAAAATCCGATGAGAATAACACATATTACTCCAAAACTAAATACACGAATTTGGGATAGAAAAGTACCGTGACACGACTTATAATAATGTGAATTCACACTCAAATATAACAGGAAACAAACGACACAAAAGAAACACAACGTTTAAATATAACACACACATAAACGAACTATAATATAACAATGACCATAGACCTGACTTGGTACAGGACATTTTTTAAAGAAAAAAATGGTGGGTTGAACCTGGTTATGTGGCTTGCCAAACCTCCCGCTTTAAGGGCAATGTTAAATATAACATTTAAATGACAACATAACATTACAGGACTACAATACAAATTAATAGGAAAACATATTAGACAAAGCAACACACGAATAATTGCTAACAAAAGGCACTAGGTTTAATATTCAATACGCAAGAAGCGCGCCTCGTCCACACAAGACTCAAATACCAGATACAAAAGTTCGAAAGTCAAAACAAGGTCAAAGTTGTACAGCACCGAGGATCAACAGTTCAAAAAGGTTGTGCCAAATACGACTAGAGTTTCTGCTTGGGATAAGAACATCATTAGTATCTAAAACAATTTATTCTTTTGCAGTAAATTTTATAAAATGACTATATAAAAGATACACATGATAAAACTTAAGTATTAACTAATAACAGAAAACAAATAAAATTGAGAATTGAATGGAGAATGATCCAAAGAGACAACAACCCGAACATAGAGCAGACAACAGCAGAAGGTCACAAACAGGTCTTCAATGCAACAAGAAATTCTCGCACCCGGAGGCGTCCTTCAGCTGGCCCCTTGACAAATATATACTGGTTCAGTGCTAATGAACGCCTCACTAAACGACAAATTGTACACAAGAAACGAAAAGTAAAAATAATACAAGACTTACAAAGGTCAGAAGTTCCTGACCTGGGACAGGCGCAAAAATGCGGCGGGGTTAAACATGTTTGTGAGATCTCAACCCTCCCCCTATACCTCTAGTCAATGCAGAAAAGTAAACGCATAACAATACGCACATTACAATTCAGGTCTAGAGATGTCCGAGTCTGATGTTAGAAGATGTAACCAAAGAAAATAAACAAAATGACAATAATACATACATTTTTGTTTTTAAGTTACATCAGACTACTAGCAGTTAACTGACATGCCAGCTCCAGACTTCAATTAAACTGATTAAAAAATAATGTCTTCATCGTATGAATATCAGGCACAATCCTACCGTGAGGGGTTTAGTATCATACAATCATAACATATGAGAACAACATAACCCGTGTCATGCCAACAACTGGTTTTTACATAAATGTGTTTAGTTCAGATGCAAAGACCCTATTATTTAGTGAATCAATATTAACGGCAAAATATGCAATCTTTAATGACCTGACAACAGTATTGTAACTATATCCCTTCTTAATAAGTATTGTTAGCTTCTGAGGTGAATATTGACATTTTTGTGCTTTATAAATATTTCCATAAAATATTGGATGTGAAATACCTGAACGTATAAGAAGTCTGCATGTTGAGCTATATTTACGAATGATGTCCTTATACCGATGATAAAATTAAGTAACTGTTTTGACTAGTTTGTGATATCGAAAACCTTGTTGTAATAATTTTTCAGTAGTACATAAATTTCTCTCGTTAAAATCTAAAACATTTTACATACACGAGCGAATCGTACAAGTTGAGATATATGAACACAGTAAGATAGTGACAAGGGAACGTCTTCATATAAAAATGGATAAATAACGATAGGAAATGAAAATTCATCTATTTTATCATAAATTTTAGTATTAAGCTTTCCGTTAATGATATAGATATCACGATCGAGGAAAGGGCAGTGGTCATTGTTAGTATTAGCTTTATTTAAAGTAAGTCTAACAGGATAAATGTCTTAAGCATACAAGTCGTCATTGTTGAGAGCCAAAATATCATCCAAATATCTAAAAGTATTAATACATTTGTGTACCAGCTGTTGTTTCGACGGGTCTTTGCTGATTTTTGTCATAAATTGTAACTCATAGCAATACAAAAACAGGTCCGCAATCAGTGGCGCACGGTTAGTTCCCATTGGAATTCCGATAACCTGACGATATACGGAATCTCCAAAGCGAACACAAATGTTATCTAGTAAAAATTCAAAGGCAAATATAGTATTAAAGCATGTCCAATTGACATAGTTTGTTTTGTTTATTACTAATAAAAAATGACCTAAAAGAGTTTGAACATATTATATATTCACATTCTGACTTTTTAAATGCCCATTTAATTAGGTGTGTGAATTTTTTCTTAATGAGAATGTGAGGCAATGTGGTATATACGTTGAACAGATTCAAAATCTCCAATATAAGCTTGCAATTTATCAAGTACTTCCAACGAGTTTTTGACACTCCAAAAGTAAGTAATTCCACTATTTTCGCAGGCTTTGTTTGAACAATTTATTATCAGGTTTTTGATTGTACCAAGTGTACTGGTAAGAAGAATAGATAATTTAGTAGTGGAACAATTGCTTGAAGACAAAATAAATCTATATGTGTAAGGTGTTTTGTGTAGCTTCGGAAGCCAATACATAGTTGGGACTTTCATTGTTTTTGATTATGCTTGTAAAGCGGTAGCTAAAAGTTTATGTTTGTTACAGAGGTCGTTTTCTGAAAATGAAGTCTGTTGGAATGTTGGGGAATTGGTGATTTCTTTTTATAGAACCTCAATGTAAAATTTACGTCAAACAATAGCTATATTATTAGCAGCTTTATCGGCCGGGACAAAAACAAATTCCTTGGCTAGTTCTTTTAGTTTATGTTTGATACGAGAAATAGGTTTATTGTGGTTATTGTTAATAGTAAAATGTTCTTTAAAATGTTGAATATGTATATCAACTATGTTCATTACTGAATTAAAAAAAGAGTCCAAAGATTTTTTGTCAGGTTTTTCCCATTTTGTCCATTTCAAACAGTATGTACGTAGTGTGTCGTGGATGATATTACGACACTCATTCCAATTAGTAATTAACGGGGGACGATATTTAGGTCCTTTACTGAGGAATGATTTAGGTCTTGAACGATGTTAAGATATCCTGTTATAACATGGTAAACCAATACACCAACACTAAAAAGACACACCTGACTTCTTCAAGGCTTTAACGCAAAACAAAAATGGTAAAACACAGCAGAAAAAGCACAGAACAACATAGACACTTAACAGGGAAAAAATATACGTAGACTAAACTCATCATATTTAACATGATTGAAATTTATATTTGCACTAGACGCGCTTTTCGTCTATAAAAGACCCATCAGGGACCCTCGAATAAGAAGCACCAGATAAAGTATGAAGTTGAAGAAGAGCATTCTGGACGTTTCATATTAATAAACTCATCATCGGTACCAGGACTAACTGTCATATTCCTGACGTGGTACTGGACTATTTTTAGAAAACAATTGTGGTTATAACAAAGTGTTTTTGCTATAAATTAGTAATTCATTGTATTTCACTGCAGCAGATTGTTTTTTGTAATGTATCTATTCATTTATTCAATACTTTGATAATTCTTGTCTGTCTGTATTGCAAACTTAAGTTTCTTTTTAGCATCCAGTGACGGGGAATGACCACTGGTATTATCCAATGAAGAAACGGCTTACAAAGTTCCTGCTGTCTGGGTTGATTTTATTCTTCATATTATGTATTGTTTTGGCAAGTGTGATTGGTATCCTTATTGGCAAGGCGTTTGTTCGTTTGAAATACTGTTCAAACGACACTGACCAATGCTGTGTGCTTGTTACAAAACTTGGTTCATTTCTGCTTAACTTGATATCAATTTTAATATTTGATAAGGTAAGTAAAATGGATAATAGAAAAAAAGACAGTGCATCGCATTTAACAGCACTTCGGTGTTGATTTGATTATTATTATGTTGTCATTTTAATAAATTCCCTGTTTACAAAACTTTGAATACTTAGAAAAACTAAGAAGTGTCTTATTTAAGGAAGAGATTACCTTAGCCGTATTTGGCACAACTTTTTGGACTTTTTGATCCTCAATGTTCTTCAACTTTGTCCTTGTTTGGCTCTATAACTATTTTGAGATGAGCGTCACTGGTGAGTCTAATGTAGACTGAACGCGCGTCTGGCGTACTAAATTATAATCCTTGTACCTTTGATAACTATTAACCAAAGTTTCAGGTCAAAATAACAAGAGTAAGACACCTTTCTTAAACCTGTGTGCGTACTTATATGCGATTCAGACACAAAGGGTTTACTTTTTACAGTTTGGCTTTCCCTTTAATTAAATTGGACATGTTTGATTTATATATTAACTCAGTTTTGACTTAATCTAGAAAGTGTATTCTAAATACCGTATATAACCCTTTACGACATCATGTTTTGTTGATGACTTCAACTTTGCTTCAGAAAATGTTTTTACCTACTCAGGACTATTGCAGGAATTGTTTCGTTGATTGACAGCTTTTTTATTTTGTTAGTTTTTCTTGGCCTCATCTTTTAAAATTTGACTTGTAGTTCGGTATAATTGTTGTTAAACTCCACTCAGACAAATTGAGGTAAGCTTTGTTCAGCGACTTGACGATTGCACTATTTACAAATCGTATTAACACATACTGTGGTTTCATTAAATTTTTGGTACTAATTTTCGTGGATTGCGAAAAAAAATCATTGATATATGATAATGTGCATACACACCTTTTTTATATCATGTATAATGTGTCCTTCGTGGAAAATTATAATTCGTGGTTTGCCTGACCTACTTTACAAGTAATAAACTAGTTCGAATACTTAGACCACTAGGGTACCGTGCCCCACTTTTCAAATATTTCTGATTTCGGACAGTATAGTTGAGTTACTCGTGTATCGTCTTTAATGTTGTTTTTTTTCATTTTGTTTGTTTTTAGTGTCTACTGTTTGGTCTTGCACGATCTTGCTTTGTATTACATTTTTTTTAATTATTTTTTTTATGTTAAAGTAAATATGAAAAAAATCAGATATTTCATTTCAATAATTCTCGGTAAAAATCAACTGTACTGCGGTATGCACATGAGTTATTTTGTTTATATAAAGTTAAAATTGATAAAAAAAATCCGAGCTTGTTGGAAAATACAAAAAAACCCAACATAATTCCAAAAATAATTCCAATATTCTATTGATGTACGCGTCTTTAATTTAAATAAACCTAAATTTTAGTTTACCTGTGATAATATGCACGTCAGGAAAAATACGTCATTGTCCTGTGCCGTTGGTCCATACAGAATACGCAACGTTAAGACATCGTTTATGGTGTCAATATGTGCAATAGTCACGTAGTGTTGTCATTTTAGCGGTAATTTTATCATTGCTATATACATTAGAGGTTTTGTTAACCAGAATACAAGGTCAACTCAACAGTTTTATCTTGAAATATCATATTCACAGTCAAGAATATAAATAGAGGTAGCAGTAGTATACCATATGTTGTTATGTATTTTGGCGTTTAGTTATGTTTCTGCTGTTCCGTTGTTTTCCTCTTGTAGTTGATTCTTAACCTTTGTTTGAATTTGAAAGAGTTGTGATAATGACTTTTGAACAATAGTATACTTTTTAATTGAAACTGCAGACATTTCGTTATTTTCTATAAAAAAAAAAAAAAAAAAAAAGAAGTACGGATACAACATGTAAAAATTTATCAGTTTACCAATATGCAGCACCTGACATAATTCCTAATAAATTTTAAGATTCGTCGTCCACATCCTACAGTTTTCTATGTTAAAAAGTAAAATTACTGATTTGTAGATTAAACGCGCGTCTGGCGTAAATATAAAATTTTGGTCCTGGTATCTATGAAGAGTTAATTTACAACCATTGGGTCGATACCACTGCTGGTGGAGACTTATGTCCCCGAGGGTATCATCTGCCAAGTAGCCAGTACCTCCGTGTTGACTTGCGTTATCATTGATATGTTCATAATTATAAATGAACTGTTAACAAAACTTTGATTTTTTTTTAAACTAAGGCTTTTCCACCTCATGGAATAAAACTTTGAGGAATTTTTGGTCCTCAGTGCTCTTCAACTTCGTACTTTATTTGGCCTTTCAAACTTTTTTTGATTTGAGCGTCACTGATTAGTCTTTTGTAGACGAAACGCGCGTCTGGCGTAAATATAAAATTTTGGTCCTGGTATCTATGAAGAGTTAATTTACAACCACTGGGTCAATGCCACAGCTGATAGAGATTTATTTCCCCGAGGTATCATCAGCCCAGTAGTCAGCACTTTTGTGTGGACTTGAGTTATCATTGATATGTTCATAGTTATAAATTAACTGTTTACAAAACTTTTTTTGAAAAACTAAGGCTTTTCTACCTCAGGAATATATTACATTAGCCGTATTAGGCAACACTTTAAGGAATACTGCTCCTCAGTGCTCTTCAACTTCGCACTTTATTTGGCCTTTTAAACATATTTTGATTCGAGCGTCACTAATTAGTCTTTTGTAGACGAAACGCGCGTCTGGCGTAAATATTAAAATTTCGTCCTGGTATCTATGATGAGTCTATTTACACTTTGGCAAACTTCTTTGTAGATTTATGTCTTAGTTGCTAGAAGGCTGACGGACTGGGGTAAGCATTATTTGTTTTTATGAAATTACATATATATTAAGTACCGATTGAATCAGAACATATCAAATTATTGATCCGTTTTGATCCTTTTTATAATAAGAATTTAAAATCATGTCATCTGATTTATTTGACAGCATACTATATTAACAGCCTTAAATACACTATTTACGTTTTTGAATTTGAAATACATCATAAAGACTAAACTTTTAATAATTTGTTAGCACTTTATTTCAAGTTACTAGCTTTAAGTAACTATCGTCTTTGATAATGTTTGTCGCAAACACGTTATTTTTCATAAGTGTTGAAAGAAGTACGAAATTTTGATTTGAATCATTACTTATATATACCTTTTTACCAAATGTTAGCGGTAATATTGACTTACATCGACAATGAAGGTCGGTTGAAAACTAAATTTTACGATAAAAGAGATGACTTCAGCTTTCCAATTGTAAACTATCCATTTCTAAGTAGCAACATACCAGCAGCACCTGCATACGGGGTATACATATCCTAATTGATACGATATTCCCGTGCTTACATTTGTGCTTACATTTCCTATCATGATTTTCTTGATAGACGATGGCTACTCAAAGTAACTTATTAAACCAAGCGTTCCAAATGGTAAAGTTGAAATCCCTTCGTAAGGTTTACGGACGACATCACGAGTTGGTTGACCGTTTGTGGTATAAGCGTTTAACAAATGATATCAGATATGTTCGTTATGTAGTAACTACAATTCCCTTCCCTTTCATGAATGTGACCTACCGAATTAGACTATTTACCAGCGTTGTCATCTTGTTTTCGATTTATGAGTTTGACTGTCCCTTTGGTATCTTTCGTTCATCTTTTTAAACTATATTTCTTTAAAAATTATTGCTAGAGGTGATGATTTTGGTAAAATAAATAAATAAAATGGCAAATTAAAATTTGCTGGTTAAAGTTATTATTTAAAAGTTTTTACATAATTGTGCTCAGTTGTAGAATAATGATTTAAAAGTATGTTTTAATTCATTAATAGCGAAATCAATGTTTTTCCATTATGAAAAATAGTATTCAAAGGTTTTTATATATATACTTTTAAATAACTCATAACTTAATTTACAGGAAATATTAACAATTTCACCATTAAAAGATATAAAAGTGATATTTCGTTTGTAATGTTTTTCCACATGTATGGAAAAATTTTATGCCACATGCTTATAATTCTTTAAAAAATGTTAAAATAACGGCTTTTTGAAAACGATACGCAGCAATTGAAAGTGTTCAACTGAGAAGTAGATGCATATAAATTATAGAAATATCAAACAGTAACACCTGACAAAAGACAATAAAAGACTTTTTTTTTTACCACAATAGTATGTATTGAAGGATTTTATTTATCCAACATCAAGGAGTCTTGTGATGATATTTTAACACGAAATAGTTTTAAATGTATAAGAACAAAGACTTGGTATATATTATGTCGAGGTATAATCCAAGTCTTCCCTTAAACTATGTCCTTGGACGCTTTCAACATAATTATGCTATACGTCAGAACAAGCATGTCAATTTATTCCATCACAGGGTATACTCAGACGTGTTATAATTTTGTCATCTGGAAGTGAATGTATTATTTGCCCATATGCATATCAATTAATTAGTCAAATAATGTCACCTAATAAGAAAACAATAAATATCAAAACCAAGGAGTAAACAAAGACTCACAAACCAAAGGACAATGATACTAACAGTTATAAATAAGAAATAAGAAACAACACGAACTACACTATAAACCGGGAGTGAAATGAGGTGCCGGAAGGGTAAGCATTTCCTGCACCGTATATGGTACCCGTTTTGTTATTTTTTTGTCCTTAGAAATGATTTGCATTGTGTATATTTGCAGAGAATCACAGAACACAGACATCTTATGATGATGCCTTGATTGTAAGATTGTTTGCCTTCAAGTTTGTTAACAACTACGCATCCTGTTATTATTTAGCATTTGTCAAAGGCGTATGTATATTTTTCCCCAACATATCCACTTTTATTACATTGTCTTATATTCAGCAAATTTAAATTGTTTACAAACCGTTTTGAAGGTAAAAAAGAATGAAACACCGAATGAGTAAGAGTAAGAGCAAGAAAACACACGAAAAAGTTATGGCATTACATTTTGAAATATAATTTATTAAAAAATAAGCCCTTTTTTCAGAAAATCAAGTGTTAAAAGTTTTTTTATTACTATTTTGTTTTTATTCATATACACATACCTTCATGTTAGATTAACTGAATTGACTTGAATAGTAGGAACAACTGTAGACGAAACGAGCGTCTGGCGTACTAAATTATAATCCTGGTACCTTTGATAACTATTTTAAAATGCCTTATGCATAAAATCAGGCCGAATCTATCCAGGGTTGTGTCAGCTATATTAGAAAACAAACCCATAACATAAGACTCATCAGTGACGCTCATATCAAAATATTAATAAAGCCAAACAAGTACAGATGGGTGCAGTCCTAATCTGTAATAGCAAGTTAACTTGATAACCAGTCTTTTGGACTGGTCAAAGTTAACCTGTGACTGGGTTTAGGACTGCTCTGACCAGTCCTAGGACCAAAATCTAGTTAACTTGAAAAGCGGACTTGGTCCTAGGACTGTTTTTTGTGTCTGCCAAAAAGTTAACTTGGAAACAGGTCCGCTATTGATATAAGTTAACTTCGAACCAGTCCTGTCAAAAGTTTACAGAAGTTAACTTAGAAACCAGTCCTGCCGTAAAGTTAACATAAGTTAACTTCGAAACCAGTCCTGTCACAAAGTTAACATAAGTTAACTTTTGCTTTGATAAATCCGATCAAAACCAGACCTGTTCCCAAGTTAACTTTTGACTGGTCTGCTCAACACTAAGTTAACTTGTAACCAGGACCGCTCTACATCGACTTTTTAGAAATATTTTTTAATATCTTTGTTTCGTAGTTTAAACATCGAAAATAAAGTAAAATTAATACTTCCGTTATATAAACAGGATTAAATAAAAATATTTGAAAATAAAGTACGCATAAAACGTTGCTTGTTTATACACAAATTAAATTATTTATCTGTGATCTGCCGAATCTATCAATTAAAAAAACCAAACGATCTTGGTTACAATGATAACGGGCACTGAATATATATTCCAATACCTATTATAATCAATCATATTTGCACTTAATATTATGTTTATCTATGCAACGACGTATATTAGATGTTTGTTATACGTCCTTGATCTATGTACTAGCCACAATCAGCAATATTTTAATTTCAGGAGAGAAACTATTATACAAAATGAAAGCATCACTAGAACACATGACTACAAAATTTTGTCTGCATAAATTAAAAGTCCCAGCATGTCCTTCTTTTGAACAATCTATAAACCATGTATACCCGCATAGTAAATCAGCCATATTTTTTATGTCGGGTATCAATGTATTATAATACAATGGACAGCTATATTGCAAAACAATAACAACATGAACAACAAATTTTTGTTCGCATAAATTCAGGGTGCCAGCAAGTCCTCCTTTTATTCAAAGTAATGAAACTACCAAAATGTCAGTAGTTTTGATACCTCATGTTAACTTGTACAACAAAATGATTTGACCCATTGACCAAAACTGACCATATGTGCACTTTAATTTGTAAATCTATATACCATGTATACCCGCATAGTAAATCAGCCATATTTTTTTGGTGTAAGGATTCAATGTACAATACAATGGACAGCAATATTGCAATACAATAACAACAAATATTTGATCGCACACATTTAGGGTGCTAGAATGTCCTCCTTTTATTCAAAATATTGATACGTTACAAAATTACAGTAGTTTTTGATATCTCATGCTGACTTGTACAACAAAATTATTTGACCACTTCCACCAAAACTGACCATATGTGCACTTTAATTTGTTAATCTATATACCATGTATACCTGCATAGTAAATCAGCCATATTTTAGTGTTAGGATTCAATGTACAATACAATGGACAGCAATATTGCAATATAATAACAACAAATTTTTGTTCGCATAAATTTAGGGTGCCAGCATGTCCTCCTTTTATTCAAAATATTGATACGTTACAAAATTTCAGTAGTTTTTATACCTCATGTGGACTTGTACAACAAAATTATTTGAGCGCATTGACCAAAACTGACCATATGTGCACTTTAATTTGTAAATCTATATACCTGAATAGTAGATAAGCCATATTTTTTATGTCAGGATTCAATGTATAATACAATGGACAGTCATTGACAGTAATATTGCGAAACAATAACAACAAATTTTTGTTCGCATACTTTTAGGGTGCTAGAATGTCCTCCTTTTATTCAAAATATTGATACATAACAAAATTTCAGTCGTTTTGATACCTCATGCTGACTTGTACAACAAAATTATATGACCGCTTCCACCAAAACTGACCATATGTGCACTTTCATTTGTTAAACTATATACCATGTATACCCGCATAGTAAATCAGCCATATTTTTGTGTAAGGATTCAATGTTGAAGAACTGAGGATCCAAAATTCCAAAAAATTGTGCCAAATACGGCTAAGGTAATCTATGACTGGGATTAGAAAATCCTTAGTATTTCTAAAAATTTGAAGTTTTGTAAACCAGAAATTTAAAAAAAAATGACCACATGATTGATATTCATGCTTACGCCGAAATGTTGACTACTGGGCTGGTGATACCCTCGGGGACGAAACGTCCACCAGTAGTGGCATCGACCAAGTGGTGTAAATAGTTATCAATGGTACCAGCATCATAATATAGTACGGCAGACGCGCGTTTCGTTTACATTAGACTCATCAGTGACGCTCATATCAAATTATTGACTGAGGTAAAATCATAATTGATCTTTAGTTATTGAAGTCAAATTATACTTAAGTTGATCATCATTCAATTGTACTATATTTACAGAGAATATGGGAGAACGGTATATTTGGATTGGGCGAACAATACATTGATAATTGTGAACCTAATGGAAACTGTATGTCAGATCTTTTCCTCCAGATTCTGATTCTAATCAGCGTCAAGCCGCTGACTAGATTTGTGTGTGGTACTGTTTGGGTGTTAGTATTCGTATTTTTGAATAATTTAAAAAAAATCGGTAGCCTAAGCGGAACTATTGATATAGTTTATTGTAACAGTAAAAAAGTCCTAGACATGTTAATTTAGGTTGATAACTATGAAGGTCTTGTCGAATACGACTTTTGAAATCCAAGAAATAGGGTTCAGGTACAAGATGTTTGTGTGAAGTTTGTGATTTTATCATATTCAGGAGAAACAACTATGATACATCAGTGATATTTGGGTAAAAGTAGCTTAAACATTTGATAAATCCATGTGCTCAATAACTATTGTGTCCACCTCTTTAATCGTGGTATATGTATAATTCAATTGTTGGCATAGTCAATTCATATTTTCAAATTATGTAATTACGTCGACGTCAGCCCTTAAAGTAAGTTTAGTACTTGTTATGCAGTTGTGTCAGTTCATTTTTGACGTTTGTTTTGTGAGTCTGGTCATACATTGTGTTATGCCTTACTATATTTTGGCTGAATTCTAGTTTGTCGATACATTTTACATATGTCTGATCGTTATCCCGATCGACTAACAAGTGGTTTATCTACAATGCAATTGTTCTACGTTGTTTGTTTTCAAGTGTGTTTACTGTTTGGGTACATATTTTTGCCTTACATTATAGTTATTCAATTTTTTATGTTAAAACAAAGTTTGAATACAAAAAACACAACATAGTACGAAATTAGAAATAATAATATCCTTACAAACACAATTCCTTTTTAAATTCTTGTCACGTTACGTAAAGACATAACATTTTAAACTCAGTTTGAATTCAATATGTTTGTTCGTGTAAAAGAAACCGATTCATTTATAAATTTAACAGTGATACTGTGCGTCACGTTATGGGGCGTTTATCTATTCATGTAACGCACAATGTGTTCTTCGTTTGTGGTGTCCTGGCGTGAAATAGTAAATTCAGGGGAGGTGCACGTTGATATTCTGCGGATTACATGTTGTAATGAACCATTCCATAATTTATTTATGTATTTCTCTGTGCTGTGCTGATTGTTCGGTTTTTTTTGGTTTTTTTTTTTTTGTATTCATATAACGTATAGTTGTCATTTCAGCTCTATTTTTTTGTTGAATACCAAGGTTTCTGTTGTTCTGTTGTTTTCAACTTATAGTTGATGTGGATTTCTCAGTTAAAATTTGTAACCCGCATTTATTTTCGCCTAATCGATTTGTGCCTATTGATCAACGGTATTTTATTGTTGTCTTTATTAAGGAAAATCTTATTATTTGTTTAAAAATTTTCGGTCACTTTTGGTCCCCTAAACTAACCTTCAAAGTCAATGAACTATTATTGACTTTGAAGTATAGTTTAAGGGACTAAATATTGTAGGTCGGTGAAAGTTAGTTTTAAAAAGTCACTATAGGTATAATGCCCGGCTAAGATTGAATTAATCACTCTATCTTTTTTTTTGTGTGTAGAATAAAAAAAAATCAAGGAATATGACATGTGATAAGACCAATATACCGCTTTTGCAAGTGTTTAACATAGTCAATGTTTTTTTGGCAGTTTTTAAAACTTTCAAAATTTTAAACATATAGTTTTCAAACAGCATGTATATATGAAAGAAAAGTCCTTAGTGTTGAATAACAATTTTCTAGTTTGTAACTCCATCTTAGCAAAAGGCACTATCATAATTTTAAAATGATATAAGTAACTGAACGTATTATTTAAATGCATGTTGATTCAATTTAACTCTTTTTAATTTGATAGAGATGTTTTGTTCGGAAATAATTTTACCATTACTCTGCTGTTTTAAGATGATAACTTTTTTGGTGGTTATGTGTTGTTCAATCTTTGATATGCAATGGAGTGTTTTGTCGACCGGTTCATTTTCTGTCATTTTTTTGTTTGTGTCTTGTCATATAAGAAAAACAACACTTTACAATATTAACAATGCGTAAAAATTGTTTAATTATTTTCAAGATGTCAAGTTTTGTTTACCCTAGGTGGGTCAAACGTTTTTGGAGAAATATTCATCATCGCTCTCGTAAAAGAAAGGTGGGAGAAGTTCAAGAAAAATTAACCTTTATCCAGAAAGAGGCTCTTAAACCTGAACTTGGTGAATTCTCATTGGAAGAGCATACAGAGAAAATCATACAATATGGATTCCTTATGGTTTGTAAAACAAATGTTTTCTGTAGGATATTTATCAATGTTTTGAAAGAAGTCTATTTTTTCTCTGGCAACGTTCAGTCTTTTTTTTGACGGTTGATAAAGGCAGGGGTCTCCACTTGCACAAAAACTACACCAAATGTTGATTTTCTTGCCACACAATCATCTGGTACTGATGATTACGACTGATTTATAATTTTGTGTTTAAACAAGAAGCAATATTAAGTACAACTGGTTAAAAGTGGATTCTATCCTGAGTTCCATTAAAAGAAATCTGCTACAATGCAGTGCATTGGGTGACCGTAAACAGTTCTATATGTACACCAATTGTTTTTCAAATTACAGGTTTTACAGTATATTAAACACATCTTAAGTAATGCCGGCGTCACACATTGGCGTATAGACCGGCGTGCACCAAAGTACAGAGAAAATGGACAAAGTCGGTATACGTTAGTTGCACGCCATGCCAGAGGAACGCTAAACAATCGTCTAACGCGCGTTTCATAAGTATGAAGTACGTCGAAATACAAAGTTAAACGCTTGTCGAACGCTACTACTCGAGGATATTTGTATGCGGCATAAAAATGTTCATCCAGCTCAAGCATGTGTGTCAAGCGCGTGTCTAGCTACATGCACGTTATACACACGTCACAAGCGAGTAAAACGCGCTTCAAAACGTTTGAGACACTTTTAGAGCATGTTGTATACGCTTCGGGATCGTGCGACTTTCATTAAAACGTATGCGGATTTATTTTACCAAACACCCAATAATAGAACGTCCAGGAAACGCCCGGGACGCGTCGCAAATACGTTCAAGAAACTTTTTTCCTTCGTAGCGTGAAATCCATCTACGTTAGACAAACGACAGGCATACGCAACCATACGTTTCTTGAACGCCCAATAAACGCTTAGGTAAGCCCCTCGTACGCCCAATACACGCTTAAAGCTCGTTGTGCACACGTTACGGATATGATTGACAGGTTGAATGCATCCAAAATTACCAGCGTATTGGCAGCGTTCCTGATTTTTTAACACGCCAAGCGTACGTCGGAGCTATACGCTGATGTGTGACGCCGGTATAAACATAACATTAAATAGTTGTAGGCTGATCATATTTTACGATTAAGTTTTTTATTGCATTTAAACTTAATACTGAAAAAGGTAAACATACAAATTAATCTCTCCAAAGGCTTCATCATATTTGAAACGCGATGTTGATTAAAGACTTGTGAAATGCATACTAAATATACACAGGGCATTTCAGTAGTATATAAAATGAACTATTTATAGTGTTTTTGGGGGAAACACACGTAAGTTAACTTAAAAATATCCTTATTTAAAAGCATACACCTTGAAAAGTCGTAACGTCGAAATAAACATTATTCAGGATGAGAGTAAGTTAACAATTTAAATGATTTATCACCAGGCGGATCCTGTTTTTGCGATCAACTGGCTTAGAGGATCTGCAATTTTGAGAGCTACTGGAATCATTAGTGTGTACTAGTATTTGAAAGTTACTAGTAACATCGAATTCATTCATCTCACACAGCAGAAATTACCCAATTGTTAAACTACAGTGCGGAATAAGACCTAAAATGCCCAGTATTACTTTACCAAAGACATCCTCATTATCTTTGAACATTAATTTTCATACCGGGTTGAATTAAACATGTGCATTTTAACAACACCAAACTATACAATCCAACACCTGGCTGACTTTTACCTGACAGATTGTCCCTTTTATCATTAATTCAAGAAATCTTCGATTTATCTTGGCCATCAGTTTTATGCAGTCGGAGTAACAAATGAGAACCACACACACAGGTCTTTTGCAGGAAAATAGCAAGAAGCGTTTGAATTCGGAATCACTATTCCGAGAATGGAGAGACAACCGGGCCATCAAATTCTTACTGCAGTTCACAAATCTCAAATGGATTTGCTTTGCATATATATGTAACGTTAATAACAAAAATAATATTAAAAAGACGATGTGTGTGCTTGCCAATGAAACAATTTTTTATAAGAAACCAAACTGACACAGAATTAACAAATTGCATATTACTTCAGATGTTGATTTTTTTATGGAAATGCAAGAATCATCAAAAAGTAAAATCACAAACATACTGAACTAAGAGGAAAATCAATTCGGAAAGTCCATAATCACATTGCAAAATCAAATAACAAAACGCATCAAAAAACGACTGGACAAGAACTGTCATTTTCCTGACTTAGTACAGGCATTTTCAAATGTAGAAAATGGTGGATTAAACCTGGTTCTATAGCGCTAACCCTCTCACTTTAATGATAGTCTCATCAAATTCCGTTATATTTACAACATTGATGCGTTAAATAAATAGACACAATAAATAAAATGGTCAAAATATGGGTACATTAGTCATCATCGTATAACAATTTTAAAAGGAACAAATTAACAGAACACAAAAACATCTACTATCTACGAACACATTGATTGATTTGAGTGTCTGACGTCAGAAAATTGTATACGTCATATAAATTTGTCGTTCAATGTGCATACAAACAATTTTAAAATTTACATAGGCAATGTTAGCGTACAGGGTTAAAAAATCAAAAGTATGTAAGAATAAATTTCAGAAATAGACCGAGATTTAAACTAGTCCAAAAGTTATATATAGAATTTATAAGAATCCACAAATAGTTAATTTCACTACGCGATCGAATGATTTTGACGCTTGTGGTTCAACGTATATAGTAATTCATAATAGAAATATATCATAATGACATATAATAGAACAATATCATACTGGCGGGATCTTTAAAAGTACATAGTTATACTGACGGGATCTTTTAAAGTACAGAGTCACGTTATAAGAACAAAAGAAATACAAAAAGTCGCATATACAAAACAAACCACCAAAAAAAGAAAGCCAATACAAACACATGGACGAGATGTTTAAGTACCGAGCCACGTTAAACGGATATCACATAAAGCAATTCAACAGTAAAAGTAATATTAATAATAAAACAAAGACAAATGAAAGAACAATAAAACACGTTGTTAAGATGATAAAAAACATCAGTACGCAGAATCTAAACATCAAGACCATCGTGTATTATTTTGATACGGAATATTTATTAACAAGGTCTTGGTACCTTCCGATGATCTTTTTAGAAAAAGGACGAGACGTTCTTTGACATACCCCTGGTTCATCAACTTTCTACTCAAACACTGATGACGTTTTACAAAGTCTGAGCAGGATTTGCAAGCTCTTGAATATCGAATAAGTTGGGAAATATATATCCCATATGAATTTTATTTCTTGAAAAGCTGCATAATGACAATTCTGACAAAAGTCGTTGCCGAAATATATATTTTTTTTAAATAAGAGGTTGTGTTCATATATGCATATACTTCATGAGAAAGGGGGCGTAGATGAATATGTGTGCGTGCTTACAGCCACAATGATTTATTACAGTGTGCACAGAAGAGGCGAAGCAAAATTGCATTGTATGTTTTTAACTTACATTACCACCATTACTAGCCTTTCAAGTTTTATTCGTGTCAATTGGTAGATTATTGTCAAACATCCAAAATTGTGCAAGATCTTTCCAAACCCCCTGTCGGAGCTTTTTGGTGACCAAAGAGTCTGAATGAATATTTTTTGAGACCTGATGTCGCCTCTTATAAAAGCTCTTTAATTGCAGAATGGTGCAAGTAATTAGTTATGATGTCCAAACTCACCTACTTAATACCCAGACATTTACATGTCACTCCACTAGCTCGATATGCACTTTGTACTGCAATGTAACGGGCAAAACACATAATATAGTATACCTTCTTCAGTGTTGATGTTGCATGCGTCACAAAAGACAGAAAAGCCAATCATCGACCCCGACGAGGTTTGTCAAGTGCCAGGAAACTTTTTTGATAGGAAAGTTAAGGATGGTTTCTCTAGGTGGCTTTATTTAAATAAAATAGAATGAGTACATATCATCAATCATGTCAATTGTTTTCTATAGATCAGGCTTCAGTTCATGAACGGAATCTTAGAGTTTAAAGAAATATATTCCTCTTCCTATCTCTATACCTTTGTAATTTGGTTTGTGAGAATAAAGATATACATAATATATATATATATATATATATATATATAACTCGTCTAAACATCAACCCAACAATATTAGATCTGTAAAGTTGCTTTCGCAATTTTTTTTTTTTTTTTTTTTTTTTTTTTTAAGAGAAAAAAAAAAAAAAAAAGTTGCGAAACCAAATTTACAGATCTAACATTGTTGGGTTGATGTTTAGACGAGTTGTATGTACATAATGTACACAGCCATGTTTCACCATCATTGATGGCGATCCGATGGATAAATCTGTTGTAGAGTTGTCACTGACTCAGACGTACTTATATATATATATACAACTCGTCTAAACATCAACCCAACAATGTTAGATCTGTAGAACTGTTGTAATTTTAGACGAGTTGTATATACATTATGTACACAGCCATGTATCACCATCATTGCTGACTCAGACGTACTTATATATATATATATACATACATCAAAATTGAAAACAATTACCAGCGTATTGATTCGTGATTATTTGAACAACGATCAAAATGATTATTTCAGTTTGAATATAGCATTTCAAGATAAGACTCATTTAAAATCTTTCTGTTTAGGAATATCAGTTATGATAAAAAAATTAACGCTTGTTCGTGATTTTAAACTTTGGCGGAATTGTATACTCTTTTAGACTTGCATATACATGTACTAAGTAGGTATAACTATATATACTCATTTGCGATTACTGTTCTCCCTAACATCTTAAAAATATGTTATTCAATTTTCATTCTTTATTGACTGCGTTTAGAAACCTGGAATATTGATCATTTCATGTGTGTACTGCTAAATAAATTAAATCTAATATTCGATACACAGTTCAGAATTTTTTTTCTTCCAGTTGTTTGCAGCAGCACTGCCGATAGCACCACTGATTGTACTGATCACGAATTTTATTGACAAATGTTTGGATGCAAGGAGAATGCTTTGGTGGTATAGAAGACCATTGGCAACGATAGCACAGGATACAGGTGATAAATATACATCAGTCATTAACAACTTTTCTTAGTAGGTACATTATTTTATATACCTATATGGAGAAATTTTTATTCAGAACAATAGGTCGTTTTTTGGAGAATCAACCCGGACGATACCATGTTTCAATGAAGTATGCTTCAATGCATACAATATAGACCAATGTGAGGTCATTAATTTCTTTGATGAAAATACAAACTTTAATTTACTTAACAATTTAATTCGTTTGACAGTTTGTTGTTGCCAAAGGAGCAATTTTGTGTTTTAAAGTTCAATCTTAAATTATTTTTTTTTTTTAGGAAAATCGTCATTGAGCCTCATTTTAACTTCAAATAATGTGAAGCTTTATCAACTACTGCTCAAATACTGAGACATCATGCGAGATGAATTTCAATGTTAAGTTTTCCATAATACTTAAATCAAAGCCAGAGTGAACATATTCGTGTGTGAGATTTTTAAATTCTTATTCGTTCACACAATTGATATTGATTCGTATGACATGTACACGCATCACGATTACGAGCACTACTCGGGCCAGCTCTTAGCTACTTTACATGTATATATAACTTTAAGTCTATCAAATGATAAATCAAATATTTTTATGTTCTCTTGAATAACATACAGGGACTTCACTATGTGATTGGCTTGGATGGGTAAGGGGTGTATTATTATGTTATATCCTGACACTGTATAACTATTCAAAAGAAAACTAATTTGAATATTTCATTCGGTTCGATAAAATAAGAAAAAAAGAATTCTGCGATATAAACAAATGATAAATGTCACTGCAAATTATAGAAAAAAAAATAGCACCCCCTTGCAATAAACTAAGTTTGGTTAAAAAATGTACTTACAAAATGACTGTCATTTGTCATACACCGTTATCGGATGGTAACAACTCATTTTTATTTACCTCATGCAGTTACAGATACATATTTATGGTGTCTAGAATATGATTGATGAGGTTTATATTTAGATTACCTAGAGAGTTTTATTTTACATTCTAAATTCCATAAGGTGTATTTAAACCTGATCATACAAGAAAGAAAAATCCCACGTTAGTGTGGTTGGTAAAATAGGATACAAATTTTGCTAGTCTTTGTGGAATTTTTTTTACGGTATATAATGTATATAAAAAAAGTACTTCCTAGTTTCAGGATTGCCCAAAGAAAGACCTTTCTACGGTCGGTCGTTAAAACTTGACACCCCTCGTAGTGTTCTACGACAAAAAAAATCTTAGAATATGCATAATCTATGACAGAATATGAACATTATTTCACATAAAAATATTTAAGTTTACTACATGTAGTAAACGAACTGCTACTGTACTGTTATTCTGTGAAAAGTTATTAAAGAAACGTGAGCTTAATATGTACCTTTGTAATTTTGTGGATAAGAGTATTTATCTCCACATTTTTTGTGCCTTCTTTTTATCCCGTTTTAGCAAGATTTTCTCTAAATGCACAGTATTTGAATATGTAAAACTAGTGATAAAGAGATATCAGCAGACCCTTACAATAACATTTCTTTTGTAGGAACGTGGTATATAATACTAAAATTTGTAAACATTTGTGGAGTGATTTCTAATGGTTTCCTCATCGGTTTTACCTCCTCATGGTGCCGACATTGGGATGTTTATGAAAGGCTGTGGATAGTTGTAGGATTTGAGGTTGGTTACGTTTTTACTGATTCATATTCAAGATATTCGATTTTCAAGTTTAAGAATGATATTTGACTGTTACATTACATTTCTCATTGAATAGTTTGTGTTTCCTTTATTAACTATATAACTATTCTCGCTTGTACAGTTAAAAAGGACATTTTTCAGATTGAATATATTTATTTACATATTCTGTTGTAGCGACAGCTTTTTGTAATAAAGTGTAGATAATATTTCCTTCTACTGCTAATGTTCATTTGTTAAAAAAAAACCAAAAAACCACGAAGTATGTTTATGGACAATTTAAACACAATGGGATGGCTGCGATAACATTTCTTGTCAGATCATTTAATAAGAAATGCAAGTCGTTTAACACTTGTTTGTTATTTGTTTTGCTAACATCATGAACATAATATTCTTGGAAATACTGATGTGAATTATTGGAATGAAGACTGGAACTTGCAATAAGCGGCGGGTTAAACTAATTATGTGAAAAAAAGTTGACAATTGAAACATACTTGCAAAACGTCTTTTTTAATTAACATTACCTAGATTTTACAATCAACTTGATAAATTGGCTGTCCGAAACAATATGTCAGTTTCGTATCTCACTTGCGACAGATTTTCATAGTTATATTAGATCTAAGATACCAGAATTGTCTCAACCTGTCTTGTTCCCGATTAAAACTTGATTAGGTTACTACACAATCGTGTTTTATTTTGAACTAATTGTGCTTATCTTTTAATGTTTCTGGCGTATTTGGCAAAACTATTTTGAATTTTGGATTTTCAATGCTCTACAGCTTTGAACTTGTTTGGCTTTAGAAATATTATGATATGCGCGTCACTGGTGAGTGTTGTGTAGACGAAACGCGCGTCTGGCGTACTAAAAATATAATCATGGTACCTTTGATAACTATTTGTTAAATCCTAAGTCATATCTGACTTCTTCATATTTTTATATCAGTTCTCGATCTGATTTCTTGGTTGAAAAAAAAATCTTTTTTTAAATTGCAAGGACCTTAGAAAATTTGTCAACTATGTATGATACTAGTATCAGTAACTTCTTATTGAGGAGAACAAATAATAATCTGATCCACTGCTGTAAAATTTAGTAGATAACAGACCATTTATTTGCAGTCATTTCAGATATTTTCATTCTAGGTTAATCTGTTTAATAGTAATATAACACATATTTACTCATCAACTTTATGCATTTTTGTCTAAAATGTCACTGATCAGTACTCATGATCAAATGAGTTCAAGAAATTTTCTGAATAGTTCTGGAAGTGCTGTATCTGAATACGGCTGGACATTTTGTGCTGTATTTGAATTTTTGTTTGTTTGTTTTTTAGCATTTTCAGATTAGTGTTAAACAAAAAAAAAATGTTTCAGACAAACTCGATTTACTAGTGATTATTTTTTTTTTATTGACAAACGGAATATTAAGAAATCCAACAACATGCCGCCATTTGTAAATGTCAACTGGAATAATTTAACATGATTTTTCAAACCAAGAATATATTTGAAGACGATATGATGTATAAGATTTTGACCGGAATTTCTAACCAAAAGTCATCTTCCAATAAATATATTTACGATCATGAGAATTTGTTTGGTTTAAAAATTTTAAAAGGATTCAATTTTACCAAAAACGCTATACATTACAACGTTTGTTTTTTTAAGATTTAAAACATAACGTTCATTGTTGTACCCCTATTTTGTCATCAATACCTTTGTTTGTTCACATATCGCTGTCAACACATTGGAATTATATGAAATTGTCAACCAACTGAGATGTCTACCTTGCAATAAAACCCGTTGTTTGATGTGTTTTAGTTTTTAATTTTGCCCTTTTATAAAGGACTTTCCGTTTTGAGTTTTCCCTGATTTTCTTTTTTATTTTACCTTTTACATAATATTCATAACTGCTACATTAAAAAAGAAAAAAGATAAAATAAAATAATCAACCTCTTCATTGAAATTTATGCAAGGCTAAAACATGCAATATGCACATTGATATTGTTACAGATTTGCGTTTTATTTTGTTTCAGCATATAGTTCTTGCTTTCAAATTATTGTTTGACTACCTTATACCAGATGTGTCTCCTGATGAACGATTAATGTCAACAAAGGTATTTGAATAATCATCTTTGTAATGCATTTGAATAAGATTGACTAAAACTTTAAAAGCCATTTATATTGCAAACGCTGATTCATACAACGTTGACAGCAAACATGCAATGTTCATGTTTTGTCTAATATTTCTTTTTATGTTCTAGCTCCGTAAATTTAATATTTGATACTTGTCATGTTTTATTATTTCACCGACTGAATTAAATATGTTTTATCGCTATCTAAATTTCTGTCATTATAAATGGGTTCTACTAGGGATATTTTTCAGTATAGTCGACTTAATTTCCATTTTCAATAGACAAAGTATTATGTAAGTCGAAATAGTGATGACACCGTCACATTAATATATAAAACAAAAGCCTTTCAAAGTCATGAAATTTTCAAAATTTCAATCAAGTGTTGACAAATAAAATTGAGAATGGAAATGGGGAATGTGTCAAAGAGACAACAACCCGCCCAAATAAAAAACAACAGCAGAGGGTCACCAACAGGTCTTCAATGTAGCGAGAAATTCCCGCACATAGATACATAGACTTATGTCAATTCATTTATTTTCATGATAGTTTTTGACGACATAAGGATATTTGTATTTCCATTAATTTTTAAATGGAAATGGGGGAATTTGTCAAAGAAATAACAAACCG
This sequence comes from Mytilus edulis, assembly GCA_019925275.1. Lineage (NCBI taxonomy): Eukaryota > Metazoa > Mollusca > Bivalvia > Mytilida > Mytilidae > Mytilus > Mytilus edulis. The sequence goes on along the minus strand of CM034361.1, from coordinate 80,504,295 downwards.
ACCATACAACAGACAACAGCAGAAAGTCATCGATAGGTTTTCAATGCAGCGAGAAATTCACACACCGAAGGCGTCCTACAGCTGGCCCCGAAATAAATATATGTACTAGTTCGGTGATAATGAATGGCATTGAATCCACATATTAATTCAATTATTCAAATAGAATTCTGAGTGTATGATCATATGTCATTTTGTATTTTGCGTTTATTCACTGAAAATAATCTGAGACATTCCATCTTAAAATTAAATGCAGCCTTTTTCAGCTTTGATAAACATTTTGTAATGCTTACCTGATACATAACAATGCTATGAGATATTTTTGGTAGTTATATATACTAATAAAATAAAATGAAAGTGAGACTATATACATTAAAGCAATTCTTTATAGTACTAAAAGTAAAGTATGTCTTGTTTTATAAAAGCGAATATTTCGGCAATTATTTAACCAAGATTTTCTTTATACAGGATATGCATGACATATCGATAACAATAAAGAAAGACAAAGAACAATTAGCTTGTATAAACGGTTCAACTAACCCTCAAGCACAAGACAGTACACTTCAGACAATACCAGAAGCTAAGCAGATAGAACAGACACAAGTAAAAAAGCTACTTCATAGGTATTTGAATTTCATTAAGCATTTTTCTCACGACTATAACATGTCTAGGAAATCTATGATTCTTGTTTTTTATTATATTTTTGATGAACCACTCAACAAATGATTTGAACTTATCTTTAATTAACCCTCCTCTGCAATGATGAAAATATTTCAGCAACCATTACATGCAATACGTTGAGAGACACCTTGCTTCTTTGTGAATAATCATGTCGTAATTTGTTTTGGGGAACGCTTCATGTAGTTGCAATATGACACATTCTATTTAGGAGTCCACTTTCCCATGAAAAAGGTTTAGTGTAGTTATGATAGATTGCCATAAATTTAATTACACCTTCAAAAGCAGGTTTATGTCCATTAATGCTTTACTTATATTATCTGTTACTTTGATTTCAAGATCATTGTCGAAACAGAAGAAAAGACACAGAGTGGACCGAGAAAATACTGATGAGGAAGTATATAATGATCGCTCACGGCATTTAAGGAAAAGGAACAAGAAAAAGAAACTTCACCAACGACAGGAAGATAAAGTGGATGGTAATGTTATAGTTTAATATCTTTTATTTTTAATTAAAAATGTTTTTTTACCAATACATATATATTCATATTCATGTAGTATAATGGTTGCTTGTTAATTCCATCTAATGGTATTTTAGATATTGAAAATTAACACTATCAAAATACCTATTTCTGAAAAATATATCTTTAACACGATATGACTGATGAATCATTCTGGATCAGATTTTAATACATGCTGTTACAACTTTTTATTTTTTATAGAGTTGAAGTACCATAATGTATATCTCTTGCCTTTTTTATATCTATGTTAGGTATTGTTTGCTTTCGCAACATCTCTATATTTTTTTAGTTTTATCGCTGGTATATATCTGTTATTTGAGTGTGTGTGTTTGTGTTTATTGAAGTGGCCTGTATTGTTTCTCTTATATATTTCATGAACATTATTGACCCTTTTGTCATTTTCACGTTATTATTATTGTGTGATAACTGTTAATGCATTGTATTTATAGATGACATTGAACACCCAACCTGTGTTAAAAAACTCTACTACCAATCTGATGCAAGATACTACACCACTAGACATCAAGATAGGTAGTTCATGTATACGATGTATGCGTATATGCTTTTTATTTGTTTAAAAAAATATAGATGTATTAATTGTAAATCTAGCAGTTAGTAATTAGTGTACGGTTATACAATCTATTTCACGATTTGTCAAATTGTTTATATGTTAAACTTTAGTAAATTTATAATCTTCCACATTAGTTCTTAGAAAGGCACAATTTATAACATTTCTCTTTCATATCAAATCAACATATATGAGGGAAAGAACATACATATTTCCTCTCGTTTTACTATTTGGGTTACATATCAAAAAGTATTTTGGGTATTTATACATCGTCAAACAGTTTGTGATGTGGTATGATTGATTGCCGATCAGACAACTATGCACCAGATTTCAAGAGACCAGGCTTTAAACTGTAATATGTCACTTTACAGACTTCAACCATTTGCCATAAAACATACTGTTATGTAAACTGTAAAGAGTCCCGACGGGTTCAACAAGTCAAAACAACAATAAAAAAAGTAATGTCAGACAGATACTTACAACAATCACTCAATCAATCATTTTTATACATTATAAGAAAAAGGTCACTCGTAAATTCTTTTTATGTAATTTTCAAATCTTATTCTAGAGAAAAATATTGAATCATAATAAAGGCAACAGTAGTATACCGCTGTTCAAAACTCATAAATCCATCGACAAAAAACTAAATCGGGGTAACAAACTAAAACCGAGGGAAACGCATTAAATATAAGAGGAGAACAACGACACAACACCGAAACGCAACACACACAGAAACGGACCAAGCATCAGACAAAATACCACGAGAATAACAAATATAAAATCAAAACCAAATACATGAATTTGGGATAGACAAGTACCATGCCACGTCTTATCTTAATATCTCAAAAATAAGAAAAAACAAACGACACAACATTAAAATGCAACACATACAGAAACGAACAATAATATAACAATGGCCATCTTCCTGACTTGGTACAGGACATTTTTAAAGGGGAATAAAAATGGTGGGTTGAACCTGGTTTTGTGGCATGCCAAACCTCGCACTTTAATGGCAAAGTTAAATATAACATTGAAATGACAACATAATATTACAGGACTACAATACAAATAAATAGGAGAACATATTAGACAAAGAAAAACATGATTAATAGATAACAAAAAGCATTAGGTTTAAAATCCACACAAGACTCATCAGTGACGCCCAGATATAAAAGATCGAAAGTGAAAAAAGTACAAAGTTGTACAGCACTGAAGACTCTCTGTTCTTAATCAGGTTGATTGTCTGCTCTGGTTTTTTTATAAATGTATACTTGATTCAAAACATTTTATCAATAAGAATTAAGGTAAGGTTTGCATGAAACCTGAATTTTTTTCTCAGTGATATTATATCAATATGATACATCATTTTGTTCCCGGAGGACTACCCAATCATTTAATGAAAAAAAATCGAACATCGCCCGTCCCGTTTTTTTCAGGTGAAAAGCTCAAAATTCCGATTTTTTACGATTTTTAGGTAAAATTGTATTTGAATTCTTCTGAAATAATAATGTATGCGAGTGACTGTAAAAACTAAAACTAAATAAAACATGTATAAATAATTGTGGTCCATTCATTAATAATAAATTTTAATTTAAAATATCTAAAAAAATCCTAAAAACAAGATTTTTTTATTTTTTGGGTTAAAAAAACCGTTGCCATGGCAACAAAAAACCAAAAATATCCCTTTTCCGGGTCCACCGTTTTTGTAAAAAACAGTGAACTTAAGGAATTAACTATTTGCATTTTAATGAGCTAATAAAATTGGTATGTCTCCGAACTCGTTTTTACGGAAATGGCCGTTATATGTGTTTATCTGTTATTTCTGTAAAACACAAAAAAACAAACTTTTTGTTGATCTGCAAAGAACAAAGTCATCTTTAATAGCATCTTTTTTTAAAGGATCATTTTGTCTTGTAACACTTTGGGATTGACCATAATAAATGAGAGAAAACAGTGATTAACTTAGGGATGACATCAAAAGATCAGTGTAGTATAAAAAACTTAATTCAAATAGTTTTTTTTTTGGGGGGGGGGGGGGATAAAAGTTGCTGCAAGTTTTGGTAATTTGACATCGATTTTACATATATCCATATCGGTTAATCAATTTTTAAATTAAGTTATGAGGGGGAGGGGGAGGGTCAGTGAACAAACTATGTGAATTAAAATTTTTCTTTTATCCTACATTAAACTTTTGATGTAGTCTCTTATCTTTTATGCCCACAACTATCAATCGGAAGGGGAGGTGTTTAACTTTTGTCATACTTGTGTATTAATACATGTACAAGACTCTGATTTTGAAGGAAACACTTATATTCTTTCAGTGCTTCAAACTAATATTTTAAATCTTAGAAAAGCATTCAAATTGCCATTAAAAGTAATGAAAATTGCTTCATTGTCCCATGTTGGATAAAAAGACATCAGTTTTGACTATAGTAAAGTCATTTACATCAGCCGTGTTTATTCCATTCATTTAAATCTAGACATCAACAAATACTATTCAAATACGATCAAACATTTATGACTAAGCAGGGGAAAGCCTTGCGGGAGAAATATAAGATTACTGGTTTTATTTGTCCAATTGTTACACATGATGTTCAGACTTGGGGTCTTTGACCAAACAAACAAACTACGTGCTCCTTATACATGATGAAAGACGCCATCGGATACAGACGATGGTCTTGGAATACAAATGACCAGCCGTATATGTATCGTTGATATTTAAAATAAGAAATGCAGTTATGTAGACCTGTAATATGAAAATCTTCCACATTTCAATAAATTAAAATCAGTTCAATGAAATTCACAGGAGTAACGGCACTGTAGTTGAGGAATCCCCATCGTCAATTGGCGATTTAATGTTCGCAAAAGCAATTTTACTGTCCACGCGTAGGGGAGACAGTAAAATGGAAATTTGCGACCGTCAAATCAAAATTGATTGTGGCTACTCTTCAACCACAGTTATGTTATTCCGATTATAATGCATTACACAAAGAAATAATACGTTAGAGCTTGGAATAAATGAATAATGTGTCCATGGGACACTGATGATGCCCCCTCTTACATAAACATGAAACATTATAAAGCATTACGTATAAATTTTATAACATTTGGTAAAAGCAAACTAAAGTTGGAGAACAGAAACGAAAAATTCAGAAAACGACCTCATAAAAATACTTCAAGCGTCGTCACTACTTTATTATGATCTCTTATATAAGGAGAAATGCTAAAAACTAACAATTTCCCGGATTTTATAGTGATTCCGTATGTAAAGACACATTACCATCCTTGTTTTTAGATAAATTGATTCAAAGTTGACTGATATGCATAGAAGTTTGTTTGATTAGAGGTTGTAAAATGTCCAGTGGCAAATACTTCAGGCATGTTAAGGACGACACAGTACAATAGCTTAATGCATCCATAAAAAAATACTATAAGAAACAGTTGTAAAAGTGATTGATAAAAATGAAATCAATTCGAATGATGTAAACGTGTTGGTTGTGTGCGTCTTTGCGGAAAAGACCAAGTTCAACATTCTGTCATTCGTAAAAATTATGCAATAAAAATATCTGAGAATATATATATGCATTACTCTATAAGTAAAAAGACATGGCACATTATGTAAATTTTTAAACTAAATTGAATAAAAGTGTCACAAAAATGTGCCGTTTTTCATTCAATCCTGCGTGTCTATAATTTGTATTTATACTGTATAAAAAATCGGAAACGGCGTGCATCAGACTTACAAATTCAAAAACAAGACAGCTTAACAGTCAGTGAAAAAGTTACCGGGGTTCTTGAAGCAGAATAAACCACACTTCTATCTTGTCAAAGGACAAGACGGGGACAAGCCATAAAAACACTAGAAACTAGACCGATTTCTATTGAACTCAGCTTTCCATGCATTAGTTTTTTTTAGGTTTAATGGCGGGAGACAAGAGAAAGGGGACGGGAGAATGGAGAAAGGTATCTTCTGTCCGACCATTCATAAATCTAGAACTGTAAAAGGGACGACATCAAAATTCAAATTCAAATTCAAATCTATTCTGGGGTTTTGTGGCAAAAAGCATTGTGCATAAGTTTTATATCAGTTGGTTAAGGAAGACTAAAGTTAGAGAATGGGAACCAATTTTGTAAAAACGGACGTACACTATATGATACGTACATTCGGATCAATGTACAAACAGACAAGAATATAACTCAATGCCTCTTTGCTACGGCGGGGGCATAAAAATGTACATTTATGAAATAAAATAAAAACTCCGCGAAACTTCATGAATTGTTTTTGCACAAAGACGTTTTGGCTAAACGTGACGTCATATAAATGAAAACTAACACACTGAAGGTCATAACGTTACTTGTACGATTCAAATTTTGATAAAATTACATCAAAACGACGATTATGAGTTATCTCCCTGTGTACGCAAACCTTACCTTAATATTGAATTCTAGCCTTGAGATATTTAGTCTCCTAATTAATAAGTCTATCAATCAATCAATCAAACAATGAAAAGTCTGACCTTGATGTATAATGTAGTATTTAAAGAAATTATGCAGAAATATGCATCAATTTATATGTATACTGTTTATTTTAACAGACAAATATATTTCAAAGTGAAAGACCATCGGTACAGTCTCACTGTCAAAAGACCAAGAAATGAGACAATCATAGAACTGGAAGATAGCAGACACGGATCAAAACATTCCGTTGATTCCAAGGCTTAAGTCGTTGTTATATCAATTGTTTGCTTATTGAAGTACAATTTTAATACGTTTGTTACATATACAGCTCTTTCATATTTTGACTTGTTGCGATTAAAAAAATATTTTTATTAATAGCTTCCCCCTTTTCAATGTGCCTTGTTTGGTATTGTAATTATTTAATATGTTACTTTTTTAATTTATTTGACCAATGTCGTGTTTTGTGTCCTAACCTAAAAGAATCATTTATTATCGGTATAAGATATCTCTGTAATTGTCTTACCTGTACTTGCACTGATCGTGTCTTTTTTGATATTGTAACATGTGGATTATTGAGTATTGACTCAGATGGCTGGTGATGCAGCATACCATCTTACACTTATACTGTCTCGCTTATTTTTGACGTCCCTGCTATTTCAGGTTTGTTTTCGCTACTATAATCTTTCTAGTCGTTTTATGATATTTTTTTCATTGATAAAATTATGTTGCCTTAGATTAAACAATGTCAGAATTCAGCTCGAATTAATCAGACAATTAGGTCAACGACAACACGTTTTTGTGGTTGATTGTACATACATACTGCATATTATATTCAATTTCTCTCTATAAATTAAAACGAAGTAAATGTTAATACGAGGGTGTCAAAATTAAAACACACTGTTAAATCTGTGTGTTCCAATTGTAACTCAGAACCCATCTGCACCAGGAATGCTCAAAGTTAAATAGGAATCGATGCATCAATATCGAGTTACATCAATGGTCATATGACCAAAGGAAAAAAATAGTACGGTGACTTATAACGGTGAAAGAAAGGTAAAATAAAAATATGCTCACCCTTTTTTTTTGTCTTTTTTTTTAAGACAAATACAAAGTGTAAAACGTGTTTGTTTTAACATAAACAGTAGATCGCCAGCCAACTGGACTGTGTTAAGAAAATTGAAGCATGGAAGTAAACATACGAAACCATGAAAAACAATCGTTCACATATGGGATTTAACATACGAGATATCCGTGTTGTAGATTTAGAGGTATTTGTAATAGAGTTTGCCTAGCTACGCGTCGCTTTGTTATTCAAATTTGCGACAGTTTCATTTTTCTATTACGAAGGCCAGTCTTAAAATATATTACAATTATCTGAATTTAAATCCCACATATTAAAATAAATTCCACCTCAGTAAATACTATTGTCTCGAATCGCTATAAAGGAAAACGTCGACGGAGTTGTTACATCGTCTATATCAATTATAAAATCTGACGTCATATGTATATTACCGATGTCAAACATTACACAAAACACTAGACAAATGTAGCACTAATAGTACATTTCTAATAATTCAATTATTGCAAACAGAAGATTTCTTTTAAAGGACTGCATATCAACACAATAACAAATTCAAAATGGTGGCCTTCCTCAGTTACGGACTTGCAACGTTTAAGATAACACTTTAAATCATCCGTAAAAATCATATTAAGATTATTGTATCAATAATAGTGCATTTTATATTTACTATACGTTAAGCTAAAGTTATTGTGAGGCGTAACAGGCATTTGTTATGGACGCTTAAACATGTTCAAAACCAAAACCGTAAATAACTAGAATATCCAATTCAAAACGGAAAGAACCTTATCAAATGGCGAAATCAAAAGCACCAACACACCAAACGAAAAGAACTTGAACATTCCTGCACCATTTGATATCTGTGTTCGGGAGTTGTATCATTGAAATAATACCTAAAGATTGTGCATTAACTGTTATTTTATTTGGATGACAGATAAAGACAACGATTTGAAATTAAAAAAAAAAATATTGCGTCAGTTCAGAATCGCATAATAAGACATATTCTATATAAACTATATAATTAAGTGTTCACGCTACGAAAATAGAAACATCTTTGGCGAACCTAGCTTTTAAAAGCTTGTACTAATACTTTTTTTTATGTTGCACGACACGACGCTAATGATGTTTTATACATTCTGATGACTTGCAACATCTTTGCGATTTTAAAATATTTATTCAGTGTTTTTAAACAAATGTTTATTTTGATATACGGAAGCCAACTGTAAACACAATATTGCTATTAAAAGTAGAAATACGGAAGCAACTTTTATACATAACTTAGGATGTAAAGTACTTGAATTTTAAGCTTCTCGTTGTTGGTCTACCTTTATAAATATTCACAAATACATTTGCAAAGGCTTTGTTACGTTTCTATTCACAATTCAATTGCTATCAACATGTTAAAAATATTATTGAAAGAAATTCCTATAAGATGTATGAGAAAGATTACAGGATGAATGGCTGTTAACGCCCAGGTGCATGTCCAATGCATTTTTTTTAACGATTTGAATTGAATATGAATATATTTTATACTAGGATAACACACTCAACTTGAATGTCTATCGTTTTCATTTACAATGATATAATTTGACTTTCAATGTTTAACCTTGATCATCAATAGAAATTCAGAAACTACAACATGTACAAGGGAGATGATTTATTTCAAAATATTTGCAATTGCATGTACATCCGTATTCGATTCCTTCATTAACTTATCTTTGTCATATTCATAGTGTAGACAATTTAAAGTAAACACAGAACTCTGATATTTTGCCAATAGAAACGATCAAATAATGGTAAATATGAATTAGCCCGCTCACTAATTTTGTGCCAACTTTTAATCCGCCAATTGGTAGAGATCAAAAGCACACACACGAAAAAAAATACATATTAATTTGCTCCTTTTAACAAATAATTAAGAAATTGTATGCAAATTGATGAATGTGTCATGGAAAAATTTTGAAATATTTATTTCCTTCACCTTTAGTAGCAATATACCAACTCCACCTGCATATGGGATATATATTTTCCACCTTATGAAGTATTCAAGAGCGTGCAGGTTCTCCTCAGACGTCACCAGTGTCTGAGCATAGAGTTGATGAACCCAGGTAATGTCAAAGAAAATATTTTCTAAAAAAAGGTCATCGGCAGATACCGTAAACACGTTGATAAATATGCCGTATCAACTTTACTAATAATACACAATGGACTAGAAGTATAACATCTAGGTAATGGTATCGTTTATCATCTTATAAAATTAAGTGCTATAGTGTTGTATTATTTGTCTTTTGAATCATTTCTTTGATTGTTTAGTCAATTTTCGTTCATATACATTTGACATGGCTCGTATACATCCCTTCATTGTGTAATTATACTGTTAATTTTTGTATATTTGTCTTTAATTTGCCTAATATTTGCTTTGTTTATATACATAAAGGCAACAAAACTTTGAACGTTTTGAAAAACTAAGGACTTTCTTATCGCAGGCATAAATTACCTTAGCCGTATTTGTCACAACTTTTTGGAATTTTGGATCCTCAATGCTCTTTAACTTTGTACTTGTTTGGGTTTATAAATATTTTTGATTTGAGCGTCACTGACGAGTCTTATGTAGACGAAACGCGCGTCTTGCGTACTAAATTATAATCCTGGTACCTTTGATAACTACTTGAAGACTACTTAAGATGTTTATGCTAATGCACAGATTGAGTTCGTGTTTCTCAAACTGTTTAATGTACTGATGCATTGTGTTGATAGTTTAAATGAGTTTGTCAGTTCTTCTTTCATAATAGTTGAATGTCTTATTAGTAGCTTCTGTCTCAGTGTCACACATATGCTAAGTAACTTCTAAGTGATCTAGGTTGTAATATTTCTTTTTCGAAGTGTGCAAGTTAAATTATGTCTCTCTGATACGGGTGCTCCATGACCGGAGGAAATAACTAAGAGAAGACAATCTAGAACTCTCTGAATATTTAAAACAGTTATTCAGTATTCACACTCTATTTCATGGCTATTGATTTATACTGTTCAAACAGCTGCAGTAAATGAAGGGCATACGATACAGTTTGATCCCATAATGAAATTGTGATGACAGTTTGCAAATAGGCTATTCTTATACCTGCTTAAATCAAATGTGTAATAAAAAATATACCTTCATGTGCTACTTTTTGAGTAAAATGAGGAACGTATTTTCCTTCCGACAGAAATGCTTAACCTTTTTTTTTTAAGTTAAACACAAGCTGTTTTTTCATAAATAATCTATAGTTGTTTCTCTTTTATATAAGTTTTCTTAAAGTTTATGATTTGTTTGGTTTAAAAATAACTAAAATGTATCAAATGTACATGAATGTGAAAAAAGCGTCATTTTGTATTTATCATATTTAAAAAAAAATGCATTATTGAATTTTTCATGAAAATTGGTACAGATAATCTTCATACGTATTAAAAACGAATGTCATTTAAAAAAAAGACCAGTCTATGAACTCGTTTGAAAGTTAAACCATTTAAATAAGAAATTGAAACCGTTCGAACAATTAATCTTTTCCTATAGGTCACAGTTTGACATCGCGAAAATAACATTTTACGTATGCAACGGCTTCACTTCCACTGTAACTGTATCGTTTCCCCTAATGTATGTAGCTGTACACAGTTATGAAAAAAACTTACAATTGACACTCATAGTTTTTAAACATCATCTTTTCTTTCCTTTCCAACAAATAAGGCTCAATATTTGAGTTATGCATGTGTATATGTATGGAAAGAAAATCTTCCATAGATTTTTTATAGTTATAATTATGTTGAAATTTAGTCTCATTTTTGTGTAGGCGTTGCAGCAATCTTCATTTATTTGATTCAAAATATTGCAAAAAGGGAGTAAAAATGTCACAAAAGTCTCCAAAACTTGGTCCCAAGAAAAATTCCAATAAGTAAGAGTGACTAAATAGTGTATTGACGATTTAAAGATCAATGTGAGTTTTTAATAAAAAAAAAAAACATTCATTTACAATTACAATGGATGTTGTCTACATAAGAAAATGCCTGTACCAAGTCAGTAATATGAGCTTTTGAGCTCTTGTGTTTGCCCTTCGATTAGGCACTTTCCGTTTTGAGTGTAGTATTTTTTATGATCTTCTTTGCATGTTGCTTTCTTAATATTTTGAATAATTAAGTTGTTGAGTTGCCGTCTGCATGAATATCATCCAACTTTTTATCTGAGGTCAAAAGCGAATAACTATAAAAATGAACTCGCAGAAATAGTAAGAAAAAAGTAAAATCACAAAAATACTGAACTTAGAGGAAAATCAATTCTGAAAGTCCATAATCACATGGCAAAATCAAATAACAAAACGTATCAAAAACGAATGGACAAGAACTGTCATATTCCTGACTTGGTACAGGCATTTTCAAATGTAGAAAAGGGTGGATTAAACCTGGTTCTATAGCGCTAACCCTCTCACTTTAATGACAGTCTCATCAAATTCCGTTATATTTACATTGATGCGTTAAATAAACAGACACAATAAATAAAATAGTCAAAATATGGGTACATCAGCCAAGAACCACACGATTTGTAACTAGCTTCAATAAAGGCAATAGTAGTATACCACTTTTCGAAAATCGTATATCCACAAATCTGGATTAAAAACTAAAACCGATAGAAACACATCAGCTGTTAGAGTAGAACTGAAGTGAACAAAAAAACAAACGACAATGCAACACACACTGAAACGAAGCATAAGATAACAACTGCCATTTTCCTGACTTGGTACTGGACGTTTTAAAGAAAAGGGGATTGCATCTGGTTGTGTGGATAGTCAAACCCCGCACCTTTATGGTTATGTTAAATATTTAACACTATAATGACATCATAACATGACAAAGATACAGTAAAAATAAAAGCAAAAACATTAAGGACAGAGAAATACACCATAAATTATACAAAAGAGGCCTTATAAAGAAGACAAGGAGGTCAATTAGTGCTACTTATCATCCTGAAATCATGTTTTGTATAATATTAACTGTTTGTAGGAAGATGTGATATATATTTGATCATTTATTGGTCAATGCTATATTATATCATGATGCGGCTTGGTTTGGATTTTTCGAAGACATTTTGCCTGAAGCACTAGTACTGTAGATGTCGTCTTACAATACACCAGATTTTTTCTCAAACTATTTCACTGATTATGACAAAATTTGATAGGAATGCTTGAAATAACCAGTATTACATAAGAAAAAGTGTCAATCAGATTATTCAACACAATTTCTGCTTGAAGTGTTATAACACCAAATCATGGTACGTCACATCCAGTTGCATACGAAAATAGGTAGAAAAAATCCCTTGAATTTGATAGTTGTATGTTATTATCTTACATTTTATTGCAGTTAAACTTATCGGAACTTGAATATGAGTACGCACTGAATGTACGCTGAAAATCAATATAGTTTTATAAATATTTTAATAGCCTAAAGTACTATCAATAAATTATGCAGAACCCTATCCGTTTCGTAGTTATAGATTGTTATCTAACAAGAAGTTTTTTATTGGGTTGCTATTTCGGAAATGATTTAGTACACCATTGTTATATTATGTTGTTGTTTCTGATCTATCCCTTTATGTCATCCCGTCTTTTCGTAAAACTTATGTTACATGGTTCATTTTATTAGTTGTTATTTTTTATGTTATATTATATGTTTGTTGTTATTGTGTTCCGTTTTAGACACACAAAAGGTAATTGTATTTCTTTATAGATTTTTCGACTTTTTGTTGTTTTGTTTCTTTCTTTTACTATTGGTTGACTAGTCATCCAATTCAATGACAATTTTATTATGAAAACATGAAATCAAATTCGGAAATGGTGCTGCATTTTTTCCACATCAACATGTTTTTTCTAATCAATATCATACGTCTTAATTATTTCAAACCAGTATTCAGACAATTCCGGATGGACTACACAAACTACGAACAAGAACGTGTAAAGGTGAATATCAGTATTAATAGAAAATGTTAAAAAAAAAGTTTTAAAGATTCTTTATTGTTGTCAAAGAGGGTAACATGTACAGTTGTTTTGATATCTGAAATAAGCGCACAATGCATTCATAATTTGTCGTTTTAGTATCTGATGCATCCTGGATAATATTTCCAAAAGTGTACACCAACACTTTGTGATTCGTTTAAAACGTTCCAAACAATTGAAATTAAAACTAATGACGTAACGTTTTGGTGTTCGAACAATGTGATTGCCCATAGTCGGTTAGATTCTGAAACGGTGAATTACTTCATTATATATATAATAAACATGAAGAAATATCAAAACTTTGCTAGTATATCTACTATTTTAACTAAATAAGTGTTTGAAAATATAAAATTATCTTTTGTATTTTTTTCATGTTCTCATGTTCTTTTTGAACGTAAAACCAAATTCACCCAGTTGAATAACAAATACGATAACCCTGATATGATAAAGAGGGTACATTGTTAAACAATGTGCAATAAAAGTAGGAAAATATACTAATACTGACGATAACCATTAATTGTTTATACAAGGTTCAGAACTGAAGTAAACCAATCAATTGTATCGGCATCACATCTCTGCATAGTCTTTCCAAACAGGCGACAAAGTTTGGTCAGATAGGAAAAAGAAAACGCTCTGCAGTCAATGGTATCTCCGCACGCCTTCGCACATTCAACTTTCGCAATTAAACCATTACTGTGTATAACTTCAGATTTCAACGGCTGACTTGAAATGGCTAAAAAGTTGAATGCTGTTCTATAGTGCTGAGAAGTTGGAACACTTTTGACTTCTCCATTTTCTTCTACAATGTAAATCTGAGTTTAAAATTGAGAAAGGAAATAGGGAATGTGTCAAAGCGACAACATACCGACCATAGAGCAGACAACATATTGTTTATTCAACTAAAATTACAAAAACAAGTGTGAAAAGCGCTTGGAAGAATTGGTGCAAAGAGTTAAATATTATTCTCCGTGGAGAAAGCGTGCCTACCCAATCTCCGTAAAGCGCTCGTTTCCTTTCCGAATACTCAGTATACTACAATACAACGACGCGTCATATATAGGTAAAACGCTACTATTTGTTCTGCCAAAAATGGATGAAATATTTCGAAAGTCTCTGCAAATATTTTCTACAAAATTTTTAAATGTGTTTAAAAATGTATATTGTAAATATATAAAAAAGAAGATGTGGTATGATTGTCAATGAGACGACTATCCCCAAAAGACCAACATGACACTAACATTAACAACTATAGGTCACCGTACGGCCTTCAACAATGAGCAAAGCCCATACCGCATAGTCAGCTATAAAAGGCCCCGATAAGACAATGTAAAATAATTCAAACGAGAAAACTAACAACCTTATTTATGTAAAAAAAAATGAACGAAAAACAAATATGTAACACATAAGCAAACGACAACCACTGAATTACAGGCTCCTGACTTGGGACAGGCACATACATGAATAATGTGGCGGGGTTAACCAATATACACAAAGCAGTTATATATATATATACTAAAAATTGAATTCTGTGTACACAGTAGTAGATATATAAATAAAATTAAATTTCGAAATGCTCTTAAAGTCCTTTAAACGTGACGTAACGTTACTGTTAGTTACATTTATCCATGATTATCACAAAGATGTGAAACCGGTTGGAGAAAAATGTAGAGAATTAAAGGACTTTAAGAGCATTTCGAAATTTAATATACAACTCGTCTAAACATCAACCCAACAATGTTAGACCTGTAAATTTGCTTTCGCATATTTTTTGTTCTTCCCTCGCCGGGATTCAAACCCATGCTACTGCGATATCGTGACACCAAATCGCCTGCACTGTAGCCGTCCCGCTAGACCACACGACCACCTGGGCTTCATAAAAATGAAGCTTTCGCTGGCCATGTGTTACCTTTCCACGTCAGTTTTAATCTAGCGGCGTACTACAGTACATGATATATAAGGCATGGAGATGTTATTTTTACAGATCAGCTAAATTATCTATAGTAAAGGATCCTACAAATTAATGTAAGATACAATCACAGAAAATAATTATATTTATAAGTACGTCTGAGCCAGTGACAACTCTACAACAGATTTATATCATGTACTGTAGTACGCCGCTAGATTAAAACATTTTTGCATAGACATTTGTGTCTAATTTTGATTGCTGTAAATTGACCTCTTAAACTTGTTTGGTAGTTTTATTTCGTTTGTTTTGCATCTTATAACGCATATTGTTTTGGGGGTAATAATTATACAAATATTAAACATGTTTCTGTAAAAATAATATCAGTCTAAATCGAAACCGTACCAATCATGGGGGTTATACGATATATAGATATTTTATATCTTCCGCCACAACTTTGTGACACGTTCCCAATACACGGTGTATTACATTGTGATTCACAGAGAGGTCGTGTTCTTGCAAGATCTAAGTTTGTTTCATTGCCACAAAGGCACCATTGCCGATCCTGTAAAAGACAATAATGAAACTTGAATAAAAACGTTGAAAGGAATTAATCTTATGTTGTGAAAACTGTCAAACTTATAATATATTTTAAGTACTTGCATTTGTTTAATAAGTGTATTAATGCTTCATTAGATATTTATTATAATAACATTTTGAGTTTGATCAGCTCACCGATGTTTGCATTAGGTTAGGAATTATTACACATTTTTCCATAGTGCATAACTGATGAGGAATACATTTTCGAAATACGCCTCTGGCGCAGCCCCGTAAATGCCTTAAATACCTTAAAAGCGAAAATATCACTCGAATATATGTTTGTAATGCGCAGTTGAAACCACATCTAGCAATGAATTCCGCTCTTACCGCAGATTATTATTAGCTGTTTGTGAATTTTGTTATAAGTGCGAATTCGAATTAATCATAGTCACCTTACAAGCTTCAATGATGAGCACCATCCATACCTTAAATCAATTCAATCAAAGACCTTTTGGTGGCCTTACAATTACTTTTGGGTGATAAACAGACATAGTTTTTTTTTAATAAATTTTACTTTTAATTTTCTCTTTGCATCTGTATAAACAGTGAATTTGTGTCTTTAATGAATATCCATGTCCGTGATTTTTATCAAATTGTCCACAGTATGTATATGACCAATAGTTTTTGAACAAGTTAAATGCAATTCTTATCATGAACAATTACGACTAAAATGCTTTAGTTCTTGAAATGCAGATGGGACAAAAATCAAAAGGCAATTCCAAAGGGAAAATATAAGAGACAGCTATAAGGGGTCAAGTATATTTTCTTTATCATTGAAATACAACAAAAAGAACTCTCTGATAAATTTTAAATTTTCTACTTTTTGAGGAAAAATTAAACAATAAAATCGATTGAATTGTAATAAGAAAAAAGTTAAATTACAAAAATACTGAACTCAGAGGAAAATCAATTCGGAAAGTCCATAATCACATGGCAATATCAAATAACAAAACTCACAAAAAACGAATGAACAAGAACTCTCATATTCCTGACGACTTCTCATCAATACTTCATCAATAATAGATAAAAAAAAAAGATTTGCCAAGATTCTTCGTTTGTTCTTCAAAAATACAAAAACACAAACTAATGTCCATGAAAATTCAATGAATTTATTTGTCTTTGATAAACAAACGTTGCTAAATGAAAGTTTTAAATACATTATACGATACTTAATTTGTTTGATAGTTTTATCTCAGATTGGTAAGTTTTATATGTTTGAGGTGTACCTCAAATTATACTTGATAACATATTTTTTTTAATCATGCCTACAGAGGATGCTAAAAAGAGACACCTAATTGCCCTTGAACATGTTGAATATTCCTACAATTTTTTTTCTGATTATAAAAAAAAGCACAGCCAAAGATGTTTCGTTTCACTTAGAATTCTTTAATACCGAGCCTCATCAAAATCATTCAAACATTTGAAAAATAGATTAAAATAATAAAATGTACATACGTTAGACATCAATGCAGCATATTTAAACCCATCATCTGCGCATCCATGTAAACAGAAGTCTATTGTCAAGTTTGTATAAAATACGCCTCCATATGTATAAGGAAACTTTTTGACATTAATATAATCTACAAAACAACCTACGTAATCTGCAGGTCCTGAAAAAATTAACTGTCATATATACTTAATCATATGCTTTTTGAATCTATTGTTTTAGTAAATAAAATAGAAATAGGAGGATGGAAAAAACTTGAATAAACATGATATTCAATACTTGACAAATAAATAGTACATCATATAAACATTGATCTCTAATTCAATTTTTAAAGACCTACAATTACTTCAACTGTAAATAATAACTAATTGCTGCACACCATTATACCCTATAATTGTTCGGTCTTTATTTTCTACGTTGTTTTTCATATAATGTGTTTTGCCTGTCGATCATTTTTAATGGCTTTGTCCGTTCATTAATTGGCTTATGAGACTGAATGTCCTTTTTATATCTGTTGTCTCTCTTTTTATCAATTAATCCATACATCAATCAGTTGAACCTCACAAGTGAGCTTCAGGTACAAGTCTTGAAATTCTCGAGAGTGTAAATGATAACTTACAAGTTATTTCACAGACGAGATTATTAAAATTGATCACGATGAATGCATCCTATGAATTCCCATCATTATGTTATAAAATATGATTTACCACAGCACTAATGTCTGCCGTTGACAAACGAAACTTAAAATAGTTATTGATAAATTTCTTGCCTTGCGCAGGCGCAATAAGGTATTGCGTGTTTAAAACTTGTTCGTATTTACACCTCCCACTTTTAAGCCTTTGTATAGGAATAAACAAAAGGAAATGGACTTTGAAATAGGAACATGGTTTCAGGTAACCAGTTAAGACGGTCAATCTGTATTATTTGCTAAGATTAAAATATATAATTCAGTCAAACTTACCAAGAGAAAAGTATGAAGTCTGAAATAAAAAGAGAAAGAAGAAATACAAATGAAGTATTTTCTTCTAGCATTATTTTTTGATTTATTGAGCGGTAGACCTTGGTTAAGGAAGATAACTCTTTAAATCAGTTTGAAAAAATCATGTTCGTCAATTTATTTTAAGCATTTATCTGAAACAGATTGCAAATAAGCTTTGTAACCAAGAAGCTTAGAAATAGTTTTTCAAAATAAATGACACAAATTTAATAAGAGTTATTTCCCTTAACCTACATGTAGGTCTATCTCCTTTAGACAACCTCACGAATATATATTAAATGAAAGCAATTGATGACATACGTTTCAAAGCTATAAGCATTACGAAATATCTTTTTTTTTAAATGTACATTCCATACAACAGGGTATAATGAAGAATGTATTATACAAGGACAAATTTGTCAGTAAATCTATCTATCTTTTTTCTACAGACACAAACCAATTTGCATAACTAAATTTGATTAAAATTTCTCTTTTACAATTCTTGTCGGAACGAAGAACTTCATAATATTTTTACATTCTGAATATAAAGAGCTCCGGTATTCAATAGTGTATTATAGTACTATATCATTTATTTAGTAGTAAATACATCAGCTTTGAATATTTGATGACCAGTTTGCTGTTCAATCCGTATTGGTCAATTTTAATGCACACCATTTATCACAACTCTTAATCGCTTCCCTTCCCTTTATCACAGTCTTCTCGTTTTTCACAGCCCACTCAAATGTTTCATCTTAAAGTTTGACAGTAGTAATTCCAAATAATAAAACATGAAGTCAATGTTATAATTTATACAAGCTTCGAAAGGTTTTTTTGCCATAATTGGTCATCAATGAAACTGTCATAAGGGCGTGACGTCATATATCGAATTATGTCTTTGTTTGGCATTGGCCGTCACAACCATCGAGCTGTCATATTTTTTTTGAAACACCGAATGCAACAGCATTATAAAAGAGGACTCTATGAAATACCATACAAAAACAGTTAATACATTACTGTAGATTTACAAATATTCGTTTGAGACCAATTTTTGTTGATTTCTTGGGTACGAGGGAACAACAGAATAACATAACCACGAATATTAAAAGTTGTCTTTAAACTACGACAACTGGTACCGTCTAAAATCAATTAATCCACAGGTAGCAAACAGGACGCAAACCTTTGATGAATAATTAAGCTATTAAAGTTTTAAAAGGACAAAAGTAAAAGAAAAATATCCATTGTTAGTTTTACTTAATTTTTGTATTCCTGTTTTTTTTTCGGTATCTTTAATTTTTATTTATTTTTTTGTGAATCACTTTTGCTTACCTGTAAATGACTGTTTTCAAACTGAAGGATCAAAATCAACAGTTCAATGAGTATAAACATGTCAGATTCAACATCTAAAAGAAGAAAAAAAACATAGTTTTTAATAACTCTTATATGATTTTCATATTAAAGAAAACGTTGATATGATTGGTCGAGCGGACTTCCCGTAGATGTGTTGATGTTATTTATTTTTCGATAGACGCCGTTAACCGAACTTCTTTTTTTAACCAATGTTAACAAGATGGCGGCGATAATAACACAATCCAGCTCCCGTTACACTATTCATCCTCAAATTACATTAATCGTTTAATCAAATAATAAACACGAAACATTCATTTCAATGACAAAAAAATAGCTTTTGTAGTTAATTCTAATTAGAGATAGGGATATACATAGAGAATATGACGATGATAAACATGTAAATGTGATCCCAACCCTCAATCTAACCTGGGACAGTGGTGTTATAGTACAACATAGGAACGAAATATAAAATTCAATTGAAAAAAGGTTTTACTCATCAGATAGAAAAAAATACAAATTCTACAAATAAATGAACTTGGCGGGTACTAGTACATCCCAACAACAAACATGACTCTAAACCTGTTTGTTCCTCGTTATAGAACAAGTCTATTTTGTGCTTCTGTCTTTTCGACATCCCTTAAGAAGATACACAAAATACAGGTTTAATATATCTTGTCTAAAATTGGAATG
Source organism: Mytilus edulis (assembly GCA_019925275.1). Classification (NCBI taxonomy): domain Eukaryota; kingdom Metazoa; phylum Mollusca; class Bivalvia; order Mytilida; family Mytilidae; genus Mytilus; species Mytilus edulis. The sequence goes on along the minus strand of CM034361.1, from coordinate 80,484,015 downwards.
GACTGAATAGAAAATGTGTCAAAAAGACAATTTATATCTTTTACAAAAATTAGTTATATTATCCTTTTATAAATTATCAAGTGACATATAGCCACTTCTTCTTTTTCAATATTACAGAAAAGATTCTTAAAAAGAAAAATTGAAATCAAATAAAATAGAATAAAAGAGTTGGAGAAAAGATAGTAATTTTGTTTTTGTTTGGTTAAAACTTTTATCATGATGTAATGTCAGCTTGTTGCAAGTAAACGAATGCATTTTCGTTAAAACTCAATGAAGTATGAATCTACAATGTATCTTCGGATCTTGTAATTCATATTTTGATTGGCTGAATATTGTCTTATATTTGACTTTGTATTTTTCCAAAGGTTAACAATATTTGCATACACTTTCAAAATTGTATCCAAACCTAACAACATTTCTTTTTAAGTCATGACATATATTTGAAATATTTATATATGTTATAATTAATTTAATAATCGAGTTTTGATTTTTTATTCTTTGAAGCCATCTAAAAAGAAGTTTTAAAAATAATTTCCTATAAAATCCAACGACAGGGGTGGTTAACTCGGTTCTTATTGTGTTTCTATGTGAAATCTTTTTAAATTTCCAGGTGTATCTACGTACACAATGTACACTGATAAAAAGGGTTATAATTTGATTGGGTCTATAATCATCTAACTTTGTTAAATGTAATATTATTATTTATTTTGTCACTCAATAAAGATCGCCTGAGTTAGAATAAAAGTCACGAGCAGATTCGTAAATTCAAATTCGTCCCGGTCCTTGGGTTAAATATAATCGACTTATCCGTAAAAACAATGCATTTTCAGTGTACAATTATTGAATTTGGAACAAGAGCGTACGCGAGTACCACAAATATATTTTAAACAGTAAAGTATTTCCTTACAACAAACAACACATTGACATATCTTTGCTGTACTAGCTTCCGCTAAAAGTGAAAAAAATGCTCAAATAGACACAAACACTTCTGATTTTCAATTTTTTAGAAAAATAGAGGGGTATTTGATTATTTTTACACACGAAAAAAGAAAATTTATATTATTTTTTTTAAGATGAGACACTATACGTTTTAGAAATAGTCATGTTTCTATGATATTATGTATTCTAATTTTTACAAAAATAGGGGGCCAGTTGCAATGGCTTATCGTACGTGTACCTTCACCTTTGATGGAGTAAACATTTTTGCGGTAACCAACAAAAAAATTCATGCACCAGACCATTTTAATGAAACAAATATACAATTTACCTGTGATAGAGATTATAGAAATAATTCCTAATCTCCTATTGAAAGAATTATAAGGATTATATTTGTTTGTGAGTGAATTGGTCCAGTTCATACACCAATGAATTTCTTTTAAGGCGTTTAATCCTATAATATACGATTATATGATTAGCTGCCGAAAATTAAATAAAAATGATCAAATTGCGATTAAATATACACGTTCTGATTACAGATGTGAGTATCTAAAAGAAAAAAAGTCTACAAATAGATTTTCTGATGAGGTTCGTAACCTTTGATGGCAAATCAATCAAAATTGTATGATTGTTAAGTCTGGCTTTTATCCTGCTATACAATTTTAATAATTCATTGACTAATTTTATATAACTTATTTGTTAATTCTATACTAGTGATTATAATTATTCTGGCGTTTTTGAGACTCTCTTTTTAATGCAAAATTTATACCAAAACGTTTAATTGTACAAGGTATGTGATGAAGGTGATTCAAATAAAAATAACAGTTCGAAATTATGTGCGTCCCAGGCGCTTTTTTTCTTCATCAGAAACATTAAAAACCAAAATATTCAAAAGTAAAGATTTAATCGTCCCTAAACATTTCAAACTCTGCATGGCTAAAAGGTTTCAACAGAAAGTATCTTTATTAAAAAGGTAATTAAAGAGAAATAAATTTTAAAGATAAAAAACACAGTATAGCCCTGATATTGTATGCACATTTAAGTTTATAATGTGTATTTCCTCCGTAGTTTTCTTCTTACATTTTTATAAAAAGTTTAATATTGCAAATAGGTTATATATAAAAAAGAGAAACTAGAAACACTTATGAATCACATAAATAAACTATAACAACCGAACATTAGGTTCCAAACATATGACAGGTACAAACTAATGCAGCGGGTTGGAACGTTTTAACAGGCGTCAACCTTTACCGTAACCCGTAACAGTAGTGTAATATTACATCATTGAAGGACACTCTTTAAAATGTCAATTGAAATGGCTTACAAATACTTCTTTAGCAGAATCATAGCCTAAAAGAAATCATTGCATGTTATCTAATTTTTCTTGTACAATGTAATTAGTACCCACCATTCTTATGTCAGTTGTACAAAAATACCTTGATCGTAGACTGTTTACCTTAGGGTTTATGTTTTTTTTTATATCAAATGAGTAGAATCTGTTGTACTATACTGATAACAAATTGAAAGCATTTTCCTTTATGCCATAATAAGTTTTATCAAATGTACCTTGCTTATTATTGTATACGCCAGACAGTGGTTCATCTACATAAGACTCATCAGTTACGATCAGATCCAAAACGTTCGATAGCCAAAAAAAGGACAAAGTTACAGAGCATTGAGAACCAAAATCTCAAAAAGTTGTGCCAAATACTGCTACGGTAATCTATGCCTGATTTTACGATCGCAAGTCAACGTCTTTCTGTATGCACATTTATCAATAAAATATCACAATGTCTGCCTCAAATGGTCAGTTTAGGGAATCTTTTCACAATTATATCAACTCTAGCTTTATGTCTTAAATAATGATGCTTATATATGAACTAGACGTGTTTAAACACCGCCTATTGTGCCAAACATGTATGTATGTTATTTCCAGTTTGACATATAAATTCACTAAAAGAGTTAAAGAATTGGGTATAAAAAAAAAGATCTTTAGTTGATAAAAGCATAGCTGTTTGTTTAGTGACCAAGAGTTTGAGATTTTTCTCAGTTTATTGTAACTGGAGTCTCATCCGTTTTACTATGAAGTTTTGTAAATGAAGTTTTGTAAATAGTTATATACATATACATATTCATGGATCTACAATCTGTCGATACCTGTAACTTGGCATTGCACCAGGTCATGTTTTCTCTGGCTGTTTGTGACGTCTTTATACTAAATCTATTGGATGTTGGATGTTGAGTCTTAGATGCATGATTTTTTTATTAGTTGTTAGTGGCTTTGAAATAGCTGTCAGATAACTGCGAGTACTCTGAGATCTCTTCATTGTGTCTTTTTGTGTCGGGATGTATAAGTACCCGGCCACGTCTACTTGTATTTTTGTCCATCTGATGAGTTAAGCCTTTTTCAACTGATTTTGTATAGTTCGTTCTTATGTTGTACTGTTATACCACTGTCCCAGGCCACATTATTTATGTATTTGCCTGTTCCAAGTCAGGAGCTGTAATTCAGTGGTTGTCGTGTGTTTATGTGTTACATATTTGTTTTTCGTTAATTTTTTTACATTAATAAGGACGTTAGTTTTATCGTTTGAATTGTTTTACATTGTCTTAGCAGGGCCTTTTATAGCTGACTCTGCGGTATGGGCTTTGCTCATTGTTAAAGGCCGTACGGTGACCTATAGTTGTTAATGTTTGTGTCATTTTGGTCTTTTGTGGATAGATGTTTTATTGGCAATCCTACCAAATCTTCTTTTTTATATATACAAGAATTGAAAGTTAAATGCATTACTATTTGTCAGGGTTATGCGTCATATTTTCAAAATATATATGCAGCGAACTTCTAAGAGTTTTTACTGACATTGAAGCTTACAGTATGTAATCAGAACATATTTTCGAAACGTACCGAAAATACACCATCAAAAAAAAATGTAAAATAAATAAATAATCAGATACATAATGTATTACTAGTTGAGTATATACATAAATGCATTGTTGTCGACAAATCTCAAAACTCACCTGCAAGATCTTACCATATATAGGTGATAGAAATACTTTGTCCGAATAACATAATTTTTCTTAATCTCAACAAATAAAAGACACTTCTACCAAATGAGAATCCATCTACTAAAATGCCTGCATTAGAATGCATATGATGGTAGGCGTATAAGAAAAGCATCATGCAAATCGATGACGGCTATGTTAACTTTCGTCGCGTATTTTATATCGAACCAATAGGATTTTGACATTTATTTTAAGTTTGACAGTGACATCATGCTTCAGTAAAGAAAAGATGCACATTTCAAATCGAGTTTTTGTCGGTGGTAAGATTTAAGAGGGTGTTCATGGAAAAACCAGGCAGTGGATGGCACATGACATATTTTGTTTTCAAAATTTTCATCTATTTCATATCACAAATTCATTCTTTTTCAAAGTTAAATTTTGTCTTTTTATTAACTGCAACAAATAAAGAGAAAAAAAATACATAGAAATCACTGAAAATTCATTGAAAAGGGGAGATAACTTTTCATTTTGTACAAAATTTTGTTGCATTGTTAGTGAACTTTAAAATCATTTTCTGAGCCATCCACTGTTGATTCAAAAATATCTTTGACATACATATATTTTGTATGATATAAACCAAAAATTCAGTGGGAAAAAAATTATGTTGTGCCACCCATATTATCATGATTATAGGATTTGCCTGATATTTACTTCAACAGCCTCTTAAATATAAAAATAAATATATCAAAGCAAAAGAGGTAATTTGTGCTTGCGTAAGATTGAACTCATTGCTTACCATGCAGAACTATCGTGTACTTACATTCGTCTTGGTAAATAAACAAATAAAAAGCAACAATTGTGTCCACAAGAATGTTAAAGGTGAATTTGATTCTACAATCTCTTTACTAAATACAAAAAGTGTTAATAATCATAAGATGTTAAACATGTGATAATGGTCGGTCATGAGTGAAAGAAAACACTCCGATACCCTTTTTTTATCCATTATGTACATACAATAATTCGAAGTTCATGTATTTTGTATTATTATACTTTAAGTTAAAATGCAATATTTTGATTGGCTACTACGAGGGTGTTAATTTACTCTATCACATGGCTGAGCGGGTGACAATTTTTTTTTCAATGTTACCCTCTCGTCTAGACCAAACAATCGATAATCGGACAATGTGATAGAGTAAATGAACAATGATGTAAAATCAAGTAATTAAAACCATGATTCAGTTCTAAGTTTTGGCTCAGATTTCATCATTTGACTGTTAACATGAAAAAAAATTTATCTTGCTTGACTTTTTTTTTTAATAGCCGTAACGTTGTAGTGTACGTGACGTCATAGAAAATACTTTTAAAATAAAAGTAATCTGTAAAAGACACTAATGATAGGACATTTAGTATAATAAATTAAATTACACGTAGCTGAGAGGGTGATAGAGCAGATTGGTACCCCTCGAGAAAGCATTGTCAACCTTGGCTTCGCCGCGGTTGACAATATGTTCTCGGGGTAACAATCTATTCTATCACCCTCTCAGCGATATGTTATTTTTATAGTGACAACTGGAGATATACTATGGCAAACGAAAAAATAGAGGAACATAATAATGAAATGCTTTCGAAGACTGAATAAATTCAAAAATTTGAAATACCAGCGTTAAGAAAAACACAAATACAAACTGAAATTGAAAAAAAACACCCACTTGAAACCGTCTTGTATTAACTAGAGTTATCACATAAAAATTTTAAGATTCCCGAAGAATTTCCAATCTGACTTGTATTGAACGACTACGTTTGTCAAATCTTGTAAGTCTGCATGATAAAACCACTGTACAATGGACATATATCAAACTTCCAATATGAATATCAATGATATTGTTTTGACAGAAACACATCACACTGCAATCAATTAGAGATGTTATTGGTGTAATACCTTATTTTCTATAATATATGTTCAAAAACGATGATGAATATCGTCTATTGTAAAAATTGGGTAAAATTTTTATTAGTTAATTACAAATGATTTATACTTGTACTGGTTTTTTTTTTTATTTCACTTTATTTTACAGCCAATTTCCTCGCAATATGTACCCGCATGTTAGAAAATGCTTGTACATGTACTAAATAAGGAATATGACATTTGTTTATTGTTATTGAGTTTTGAAATAGCATTTTGCGTATAGACTTTCCGTTTGAACTTTACCTCAGTGTCGGTATTTTTCTGATTATACTTTTTAATCCGTTGAATAAGGGGTTATTCAGTGTGAATGTGAAATACGATTCCAATCTTTCATTTATAAAGTAACATTATATATATATCTACAATTCAACGAAAAAAGTTTGAAGTACTGTTGCATGTCAGAATGACAAAAGGACGGAAATTTTGCAGTCAATCAAATACTCGTGCCCCTGGAGTTAAACAATATGTCGGTGTAGGATTTTATGTCTTAGACCGACGTTAAGACTCGTGAATGAGAATGGTAAAGACCAAGCTGAGTGTGTTGGTTAAGTACAAAAACTATTTATTTTCAGGTCTAATCGTTCAAGATATGCATTGACCATCCTTCCGGGTGCTAACAGCCGTTCATCCTGTAATATGTTTGATACATCATTGTGGGATTTCTTTCGATAATAGTTGTTGGCATTTGTCGATCTCAAATAGAAACGTGAAAAGGCATTTGTAAATGAATTCATGTATATACATATACAGGTAGGCAGACAAAGGAGAAGCTTGACTCTATGTAGTTCTTTACATATAAAATTATGTTTCAACGTTGCTTCCGTGCTTTACTTTTAATAGCTATTATATTGTGTTTATAGACGTCTTCCGTGTATTACAATAAACATTTATTGAAGCATATAATATATTAAATCTTTTTAGAAATTCAAATGTGACGTCACTTTGTGCATTGATGGCTATGGCTTACTCGTCTGTGTATTTTTATGTGCTGGTTCAGGTTGTTTTATATAATGTATTCGTTTTTTCTGTAGTTCATGCAGTTAGTCACCAATTCGGTTTTATCAGGTATATCTATTATATAGTCATTTCATAAAAAATACTGTTTGCAAAAGCATGAATTATTCTTAATAATATGGATGTTCCTATTCCAGGTAGAAAAACCTTGCCGTATAGGTCACACTTTTTTAGAACTTTCGGTCCTCAGTGCTCTTCAAGTTTGTACTTGTTTTGGTTTACGAACTTTTGTCATCTGAGCGTCATTGGTTAGTCTTGTGTGGACGAAACCCATATCTGGCGTATTACATTTTAAACCTGGTACGTTTTATTAGCTATTTTCCGTGCGTTTTTTTCTGTCCTATATTTTCTCCCATGTAATTGTATTGTAGTCATGTCATGTGATGTTGTCATTGTAATGTTATATTTAACATTGCCATAAAAGCAGGAGGTTTGGCATGCCACATAACCAGATTTAACCCACCATTCTTTTTAAATATTTTGTTCCATTTCTTGAAAATGGTCATTGTTATATTATAGTTCATTTCTGTGTGTGTTTTAATGTTGCGTTTCTGTTGTGTCGTAGTTCTCCTCTTATATCTGATGCGTTTCCCTTAGTTTTAGCTTGTAACCCGAATTTGTTGGGGTTTTTTGGCAATCGATTTATGAATGTCGAACAGCGGTATACTACTGTTGCCTTTATTTAGGTAGAAATAACAAAGGTATGAAATTGAATGTATAAAACATCATTTGCGTCGTCTCGTGGAAGCATACACAATGTATGAGTATAAGATTTGAAATTCTTTTGAAAAGCGACGATCGCCAAATTCATTTCTGTTTACTTAACAACAAATTATATACTTTCTCTGTCTAAAAACGTTTTTTTTTTATCCAGCGATTTTAAACTGACGCAATAAATCGTTTTCTTTTTCTGATTTTAGATTATTGCATTTAGAAACCGTTATCATTGAGTTTACTTCACATCAGAGACCTAATGACGAAAGAGGTAAAAATATGTCTTCTTCAGGATTTCGAAAATGAAATAAAACTTCAACCGCATATCACATGTACCCAATAATAAAAATTTCGAGAACAACGACCTGTCCACCTGTTTGAAAACTATTTAACATTACATAGATATAATACATCCAGAAACAAACGGCAAATACTGAATTACAGTATCTGGACGGTGGACAAGGTTGGCCTGCATGAAAACGTTCTGTACTAATGATGATGTCCTGACTTGCGCTGGTGGTTATTGAAAATATAAGACAAAATTTATGATTTTTGACGTTTTTTGGCACAAAAAAATGAAAGGAAGCAGTTGCTATGTTTTAATTTTGTTTCTTATATGTTCAAACTATAACCTGCGTAATTTATCTAAATTGTGCATTTCCTTAGTTTGGAAATGACCTGATTTGTGCTGGTTGGTCCTGTCATTGTGCTTCTACAGTGCTAGTATAAAGTTGGTCCTATTTAAAACAAACGCATTCAATCGGATATGACTTTTGTGCATCAATTTCGTTGTTAAATCTCTACGATTAAACAATTAAAAAGTGCTTTTGGTAAAGCGACAATCTAAACGACAATATACGTTTGACTGGTTTATTTCACTTATATATACGAGGTGCGATTAAGTACTGGTGCTTCTAATTTCTTCCGTAATATATTCACTGTCTCCAATACATTACGGCATGTTCAAATCGGTTTTAAAAAGAACATAGTTTTTCCGCATTAGTCACGTGATTTACTTCATCAAATAATGGGATAACCACATAAAAGAATGTAGGACCACATCAATGTTGTGTAACATCGTCAAATTTTGAAACAGCATTACGTATTTTTAAAGAATTGGCAAATTATCATTACCAAATAACACAATTACCTCATGTTATGAAAATTATAAATTCAAACCTGTTATACGTGTGGTCCGATTTTTGAAAAGTCGTACTCGTACGAGTTAACACATTGTGACCTTTAGGGAGAGTTGTCTCATTGACACCACATCTGCTTATACATATATCTAATAACACAATACTAGTAGAATGTGTCGGATTTCATGCATTGTTTTAGCGTGTAAAAGAATAGACTAAACAATCTGTTAACGGGCTTTTTTGACACAGCGGAAATATCGCAATGTTTTTACATTTTTCTCGTTTCTAGCTTTTAATATAGATTAGACCGCTGGTTTTCCCATTTGAATGGTGTTACACTAGTAATTATGGGACCCTTTATAGCTTGTTGTTCGGTGTGAGCCAAGACTCCATGTTATAGGCCGTACATTGACCTATAATGGTTAACTTTTATAAATTGTTATTTGGATGAAGAGTTGTCTCATTGGAACTCGCACGACTTCTTCATATATCTATGTGATCTAATAATTGTTGCATATGTTGCAATACGTTCTTATATGATTTTAACGGACTCTTTTTTTAAATTTGAAATCTTTATTGCAGTTCGTAAAAAATGCATAGAATATACAATTTAGCCATTATAATAATTAATTTCAATTCTACTCCTTGAAAAAAAAACTTGTGGCATACAAAATATAATTAGTTGTGATAAACTAAATCATATATGAGTGATTGGTTATTGATTTAAGCTTACCATGCTTACAGAATGTAATCAGAACATAACACATTCTTTGAAATAAAAAAATCACAAAATTGTAAAAATTATTATGAGTTTTAAAAAAACCATGTCCCTTCATACATTTCTTAAATTTGTTTCAATCCTGCCTGTTGTGAATTTTGAAAAAACCATTTGCTCAAATTTCTGTTAGATATTTGCTTTGTCTTTAAAAATAATACTTTTTGTTTCAAATGTAACTCTGCAAAGTTTTCTCCATATTCCTTGTTAATTTTCGCTTTTACTGTTTTGTTTTTGTTTTTTTGTTTTTAAATCAATCTTTAATGATTTCCTGTACATTAGAGCAGACCACACGTGTTACAACGGCATATTAACGTACATGTAGATACATGTCATTAATACTATCACCATTTTTTTTGAGGCAATAAGCTATTTATCTGTTGTCCTTCAAATTTGAACTGTCTTTAAACTAGTACTGTGTCAGGTTTATGAGTGCGTTAATAATCGCACTGAACGAATCTTTGTCGTCTATTCAAATACCGTTGAGTATATATTTTTAGTACTAATCTATTTGAATACGTATTTATTTAAACTTTTTCAGCAGCTCGTTGCATTGTTGTCATGCTCTAAATCAAAAGAATTTATATGTTTTACCTTATGTCAAGTGTGATTCGAAATTCCATCATCTCATAAATAAAGATTTGGGTCTTCCTCAGAATTCAACTTAGTCGCTTTTCATGTTTATTCGTACTCGTCTGGTAAAATTCCAAAGTTATGTCTTTACGAGGTATTTTGGTGTCAAACTGTCTTAGATAAAATAAGAAGACACTCAACACGACGGGTGCCACAAGTGGAGCAGGATCTGCTAATCCTTCCGGAACACCTGAGATCATCCCCCGTTTTTGGTGGGGTTCGTGTTGCTAAGTCATGTTGTGCCTTCTGTACTATTATGTGTCTGTTTGTTTCTTCGGCGTTAAAATAAAAAGACGTCCTCGTGGATAACGTTCTGTACAAAAAGTTGCAGATTTCTATATCCCAGTGGATTTTTTTTTTATTAAGAAATTAAAAAAACAGAAAATCTGTTATCCAACCAAAACATTATTAATTAGGAAACTTGTGTAGGCTTGTCAGTGTATAAATGGACAAGAGATAATTGTAGGTTTTTTTTCAGGTTTCTAAATACTGTTATCGTATTTAAATTCAAGTAATATATAAAAAAAAAAAAAAACGCATGCATAAAATATTTCAAATGATTCATTGTTGTACAACATAAAATGATCCATAACTAATACATTTCGCCTGTCGACGTCTTGCGACGTTAAGTAAATTGACATCTACAGTTTGTCTACTTAATTGTGTAAAATTGAGAATGGAAATGGGGAATGTGTCAAAGAGACAACAACCCGACCAAATAAAAAACAACAGCAGAGGGTCACCAACAGGTCTTCAATGTAACGAGAAATTCCCGCACCCGGAGGCGTCCCTCAGCTGGCCCCCAAACAAATATATACTAGTCCAGTGATAATGAACGCCATACTAATTTCCAAATTGTACACAAGAAACTTAAATTAAAATAATACAAGACTAACAAAGGCCAGAGGCTCCTGACTTGGGACAGGCGCAAAAATGCGGTGGGGTAAAACATGTTTGTGAGATCTCAACCCTCCCCCTATACCTCTAACCAATGTAGAAAAGTAAACGCATAACAATACGCACATTAAAATTCAGTTCAAGAGAAGTCCGAGTCTGATGTCAGAAGATGTAACTGAAGAAAATAAACAAAATGACAATAATACATAATTAACAACAGACTACTAGCAGTTAATTGACATGCCAGCTCCAGACTTCAATTAAACTGACTAATAGATTATGATTTCATCATATGAACATCAGGCACAATCCTTCCCGTTAGGGGTTTAGTATCATACCATCATAACATATATGAGAAGAACATAACCCGTGTCATGCCAACAACTGTTTTTAGAATAAATGTGTTTAGTTCCGATGCAAAGACCTTATCAGTGACTCAATATTAACGCCAAAATTGTGTGTCTCTTTTGTCTTTTGGAAAGTCTTCTTGCCCAAGTGCTTGCATATACTTTGTTCCTTAGACTTTCTTCATACTTGCTTGATAGAAACCCCATTATGATATCCATCAGTAATAGAATTCCACTTAGGTATACTAGTTTGTTAATTTTGATTGTATAGTCACAGTTTTTAAGTCTTTCCACTTTACCATTGTGACTGGCTTTCGATTGTTTTTGCTATAACTTATGATGTCAGGGAATGGTCAATATATCCAAGTTCACCTTTACAATCACCTTATATGAGAAATAAGGTCTTTGAACTATGGTTCAATAATTATTGTTCCATGTAACCTAATAATGAACTGTTGTCAGAATTTTTATAGTGGTAAGTCTTAATTCTGAATCGTGTTATGTTGTATGTATGTTGGTTTTGGAGAATTTGATTATTTTTTTATTATTTAATTGGGGATAGAAAAATCAAATGCATTTATAATTTGTCTCGTTTATGACTAATTTTTTCCTCTCCGTTTTACATTCAGCGTCATAACATTACTACATACAAAATCAATAATCATTGGTATACTTTTTTTTAAATTTGATCAAATTGATAATTGCACTGAACGTTCAATTGTTTTGGTACGTACATTCATTTCGTAATTTGATTGGTTCGGACTGTTTTACCTGGTTTATATGAACTGTTCTTATATAAACATCAGGCCAACGCACTGGTCAAAGTCCTTGCGGCATTCGACATAACATAATACAGGAAATGTAAATATTGTAACTTACTTATCAAAACTTTGATGTCGGTTGTTTTAATATCTTTAGTATACGTAATGTGTTAAAGTACAAGGAAAGGAAAAAGGTATGCAACTTTTAGCCAGTATTTATTGGAAAATACAATAACATATATATTTTGAAATAACAAAATAAAGTTTAACAGGGATCAGTTTGAATAAAAGACCATAAAGAAGTCGGGAAATACTAAGTCCTTCGTTTGTTCCATTAACTATATACAGGTTCAGAATACCGAGTGATCTGGCATTTGTGAAAATTAGTAGTTTTACAAATAGTGCATTCAAAATAAAATAAAATGTTTATCTTTTAAATGGTCAATCTTACAAGAATTTGCAATTTAGTTAAATATTTAGTTCACCTACTTCAAAGAGTCTAGTGAGCTTTTCTGGTCACTTGTCTCACATCGTCAGTATTTTGTTAACTTTTTATAAAAATTCAAGTTTTGTCAATGTAGCTTGATTTTTGTTTTCAAGATTATAATCAATTCTGCGGTAGAGAAAATGCGGTAGAGAAAATGTATTCGGGTAGAAATGTATATTTGGGTATTTATTTGCTCTTAAACGATTTCTTTTCTTTTTACAATGTTTGATATAGTAACTTGAAACAAGAAAAACTCTACACATCATAATAATCAAAATTGCATTTCTACAAAGGAATAACACGGTCAAGGTTGGTAGACAAGGCCTTATCGGAATTATTGCCCTTGAATGACGGATTCTTCATGTTCCTTATTATCTAGAAAACTATGAAACAATAATAAGAAATATGCAAATGATTCAAATTTCTGGAACTATTGGTCGAGTCTGCGCAGGCGTTGTTTCCGTTAATTCACAATTTTGACAACGTTTTCGCTTATTTGTCCATGATATGAAGATTAGTAATATTAAGATCAAAATTTAAGTAGCACAGAATAATCTTCAAAATATAATCGATATATAGGTAAACATAGACAAACTTATTATTGTTTAAGACTGTGTTCAAATTTGCTTAACAAATTAAAGCTTGGTGTCTTTAATGATGATAACTCCGATGGTATCACCAACAAAATGGTCGGCTTTGGAGTGTTGACATTAAATATCATTAATTGGATCCTTTCCTGTAAATATTACGTTGATACACAGTTGAATTTCTAGAAATAATAAGGTATTTCTATCCCTAGATATAAATTGCATAGGCCGCTCTATATATTTATTCTTGATTTTGAGTTCCATTTATTTCTATTCGGGAGCCACTGGTGATATATATGTTGATAAAACGCTCATCAAATTAAAAGTTTGATATCGTTGATGAGTCTTACGTATTTGCTTATTTTCTGGAAAACTCTAACATTTAAATAAAAAGTCCGCATTGTCGAAATTGCAAATGAAAAACTTTTGTGTTTGAACGTGATGTCACTTTCTATCAACAATTTGTATTAGGTCTGTTGATTTGTTTTTTTCCGGGTTTGACCTTCTACTCATATAGGTCCTTAAGTATGTATACTATTCTAAGATTTAATAATTTTTGTACCATTCCTGATAAACGAAGGTTCCGAAAACACTTCTATTAAGTTCCCGTTTCCTACCCAGCAATTTGACTATTTGAAGACAGTAAGAATCCGAGGTTTCCTGAAGAAGAAAAAAAAACATATGTGCAAAAGACAGTCCAAATATATCAAGGGATAATTAAGCTCAAAAGTAAAAAGAAAAGTCAGTTTCATTTATTTTCAGGTTGCATTGTACTAGTTTATGATGTTTTCTAATGTCGATCCAATCTGCTTTTTTTGCCTTTTAATCAAAGATCTATAGGTATAATTTGTTGTTTAACATTTTTTTCAGAAAAATGTTCGCAAGTATTTTGTATCTAGTAAGCATCCTTCTGTGTCACGTCATTAGCGAAACTGATGCCAAGAAAATATTATTCCTGATGGCTCAATCAAAAAGTCACATGTTTCCAGCAATACCTGTTGCGGAGGAGATGGAAAAATTAAACCACACAACTACTTTTGTGGTTGCAGCTAGAATGAAAGAGGCGTTGTCATCTGAAGGCATACTACTTTCACACTCTATCACTTCAGAAAGTTTTGATAAATATTATTACGAGGACATAATTCGGGTTACACTTGAGAAAATGGCACAAGGTTCAAAAAATGTATCACAGGTGAAATGGTTACAAGGAACTAACGCTCTCTGTCATGAATTTATGAATGATAAGAAATTGATAGACGAATTGAAAGAACAAAAATTTGATATTGCTGTTATAGACTATGCACCTGTTCTTTGTTTCACTATAATGGATTATAAACTAGATCTGCCATTTGTCTCTTTTGGTGCCTTCATAGATCCAACCTTAAATGGAGTTCCATCAAACCCAGCTTTCACGCCAACATTTTTTTCTGCATTCAATGACAATATGACATTCTTGGAGAGAGTATGGCATACGCTGCGATATATTTTTTTAATTGCTAGACCTGCAGCTCCAACGTTAGCGAACTTGGCAGGCAGGTATGTACCAGAAAAACCAGCCATCTCTAATCAAGAAGCAAAACAAAAAGCTATGCTTTATATACATGACAGTGACATTTTATTTGATTATCCGCAACCGTTCCCACCAAATGTTATACTCTGTGGCGGTCTTGCTGCACATCCGTCGAAAAAGGTATCAAAGCATCTCGACACATTTGCATCTTTAAACAAAGGCTTGGTAGTTGTTTCTTTTGGCAGTATTTTCAAAACATTTCCGAATAAAACTTTCGGGAAAATGATTGAATCTTTCAAACATATATCTGAGCTTAACTTTGTTATTCGACAAGGAGATAAGGAAGAAATAACGGACAATATTTTGAGACTTCCTTGGATCCCACAGAACGATTTATTAGGTCATCCCCGTACAGTTTTGTTTATAACACATTGTGGGAGGAGTGGAAGTATGGAGGCTATCTACCACGGAATCTCTGTTATAACGTTTCCATTAAGTATTGACCAACCTTACAATGCGGCCGTTATGGAAGACAAAGGTTATGGTATTAAGATGGATTTACATGATTTTTCTACTGAGGAATTAAGTAAAGGATATAAGCCGATAACAGTCCATTCTGTAAAATATTGGACAGGTCTGAGGCCGCAGGCCGAAGACCTGTTCAATATTTTACAGAATGGACTGTTAGAGGCTTATATCTTACTTAAAACATTGTTTAACAAGTCAAAAAGGTGAACAAATGCAATCAAATAAAAAAGTTTTATTTTCATCAAAAGTGAAAATTGTTTGTGAATAAGCTTTCTTTACATTAAAATGTATCCTACATGTTGGCCCCTATAAACAGTAGCTCAACTTAAACAAGAGAAAAAAGAAAGTACAGCTGAAGGTAAACATTGTCAACATGTAGAGCTACATGTAGATTAAGACTCAAGGTATGCGCATCATGATTTGTGAGTGCGAAAGGACTACTCATAATATGTTCAGTGAATACCTTTTATACATGCTTTTTGTGTTGCAAAATGGATACAAGTGGAAAGTTTATTCCTAATGCTAATAAAACGAATATAATGGTGTCGTTTTTAGTGATTGTGCTGTTTAAAACTTTGGATTAAAATTAAATGTGTATTCAGATATATTCGATTTTAGTGTGGATTAAAAAGAGGATATAGTTTCAGCAGCTAATAATGGCAAGTTTTATATATAATTTATTTTCAAATTGTAGTCCTTACTCCTATTAGCTTCTTTTTTTCTAATCGGGTTTCATTTCTTTCTACTTGAATGAGAGAAAAAAAAGAAAAGCACATATGACGGCATAACGTGACGGCACACGTTGGACCATATTAAGTGCACCGCAGTCGATTTTGATTCAAATATATAATTATTATGATCAAATTAAGGGAAAACAACGTGCAATCATTTGAAATTATTTTGTTTTTCATCGGAATTTTCAAAAGAATGTTTTTGTTTACCCAAACGGTATCACCAGGTTAACCCCTCCCTTTTTTATCTATTATTATCCTGGAAGGTCGTGTTACCTCTTTTTCCGCGTTAATTTGTGTATTGGTGTCCCTTGTGTTTTATTTTGTTTTTTTACTGAACATGATATTGTCTGCCAATTTCTTTTGCAAAAAAAAACCTTTTTATTTTCTTTTATAACATACAACGGTTACTACGAACAAAGTGCAAATCGAACACACGGTTGATTTGTTTAACATATAAGATGCGGTAACATTCCCATATTCATCGTGGTTAATTAGCGAAATGATATGTTGCATTATAATAGTCATATTCAAGCAATAAAACAAAAACTCCAAAAACAACAACTTGTAAATCAACGTCGAAACCTGAAAATTATAAAAACTATTGTAGTCCCCTAGTTTAAGAAGCAAGTTATAGATTTGCATTTTAACACAGGATGAGTTTTGTGTTGATTATGGTCCTTGTATTGCGGTATGATCTATCAAACACTAGAAACATTACTTTATTGGGGGTTTTTTCCATTTAAATTGTAGATGAAAATGATGTTAGGAAGAATAAAAGCAACAACAGAGGTCAATATTGATAACCAAAGACGGACGAGAATAAATCTTTTGGAAGTCACTGTGTTAAAATCAATTTGAAAGTGATTTTTGTTTTCAGGAAACTGTTTCGACGAGTGACAAAATTATTGTTTTTGAAGATGACTTTAATAAAATGTTTTCTTGTAATTGTCATTTGGTATTTGGTTGTATTTTTTCTATTCACATGATGAAAACAATTGGCGTCATTCTATTGTTGTACCCGATCTTTTTTTCAGTGATTGGGCTATCATTTACCTGTAAGAATCAGTTATGCTACCTTCAGCTGTCCAATATTTTTAAGAAAGAGGAGGGCTATTCTTAAAAATATTGGACAGTGAAAGGTAACATAATGGTTTCTCGCAGGTAAATGATAGTCTAATCACTGAAATAAAGAACGGGTATAACAATAGAATGACGTCACAACAATGTTTTAATTGCCAATATTAAACAAGTAGCTTTTACCGACAAATACAAGCGTAATATTAAGCAAGCATCGGAAATATTTTACAGTCGCCCACAAACTCCTGCAGAAAGAGCAGCGTATTATATTGATTTAGTTGCCAAGCATGGTGATAAACATTTTCGACACTTTGGGCTAGATATGCCATGGTATTCGTTTTATCTTGTTGATGTTATATGCTTTCTTTTGCTAACAAACATAAGCTCCGTTGTCGTAATGTATTTATCGTTTATGAAATGCAGATATTATTTGTCGAACAGAGCTATTAAGCAAAAAAAGAATAAAAGAACAATAGAAATATACAGATTGCTTGTTTTCAAATGAGTATGAATTATCACTTATTCTACACGATGGATAAATGCATTTATATATGGTTTTATGTTATATGTGTGCTGTTGAATGACTTGTAAAATTTGACGTATACCTGTTATCTTATTCTATTTAGTCAAGTATATAATCGAAATGCCCTTTTTGATATCATATAAAATGGACATCAAGCGATCTACGTGAGGGAATGTTATTATTAAACATGTTTGTGTTTCTGTATTTTTTATACGGATTACTGCTAGCAAGGGGACCAGGCGCTGATATGATCTGAAAAATCCTCTGTACGATTCAAATCGTCGAACCTGAATATTCAGCACTATTGCAATTTTTCGATCGCTAAATGATAGTGTTAATGCTTAGCATAGTTGAGGGTACTAATTGATTAAAAGGTGGTTAAATATTAATGTAAAAATTCGTCAGCGAACCAGTCTGCCAGTTGAAATCCCAACATTTACAAACTTGTCTAAGTAAAAACGTACAATCCTTTCTTAGAATTGGAACTGGGTGTTCTCATGTATTGATTATTCTTATCAAGTAATGCACCACTTTATTTGGACGAAGGATTTGTATTTATCGACAAATTGGTCACCTTAGAAGCCATGTACAAAGAATTTCTGTGAAAATCAATTAGAATATGCTCAAATCTTAGGTTATTTACTTTTTGTTTTATAGCAAGCGAACGAGCTCCTCGAACTAATTTTTTTAATCTATTTTCTGAACGCACTTATTTATCTTCTCAAACATTATTTTTAAATTTAACTACATGTATATGTAGGACTCTAAAGTGCGATGGTGACGCTAAAGTACGATGGTCACGCTAAAGTGGGATGGTCTACGCTAAAGTACGTGGTTCCATACGCTAAAGTGCGATGGTCCGGGAAAAATATAGACGTAAAAACGTAGTTCGATAACTTGTGACGTTAACAGTTGTTTATACAAACTAAAAATGAACATACCGGAAAATGTATTAGGAACATGTGATTAACAATTTTTACACCATATGTCCATGATTTACGAGTAATTAATTGGATTTAACCGTTCTTTGTTGGCTGAATCACAATGTTTATTTTTTTCGAGTGCTGGAAAAGGGACTTGTATCCTACAGTCGACCATTTTACTATATAAATACAAAACAGTATACACATACTTATCCTGCTTCTATTTGAAGCGAACAGATACATTCTAATCATTGTTTATGTGGCAGTTTACTTTGTGATCCCCGTTAAAATGTCGTCGATTTTAATGAAAAGTAACGTCGGTAAAATAGAGATATATGTTTTCATGCGTTACCTATAACATGTATAAAGTGTCTGCTAAAACATAAGTTCGTACTGTATATTGTAGGAAAATACGGAAAAGGAGCAAGCTCGGCGAACATTGCATTTCTCTCGCATTTAGATTTAAGCTTATGCAAATAAATGTTGCATATTCCGACAATGAACAAATTAGGGATTTTTAATTTTCAATGACAAATGTAAGGGAAGTTGTTACATTACATTTAGTGTGAACATCAATATAAACCAATTATTGAAATGTGCAATACGCTCCAAATTGTTGAAAATTCAACATGTAAAATTCATGAAATATATCATTAGCAAAACATTAAAATTACCTTTATAGCAATTATTACTTAGTCGGACTTGTTAATTTAGAAACAATTACTTCCGCCTACCGGTAAATTGTAAAGCCTATCACATATGTTATATCTTAGCATAATAGCTTTTGCAAAAACACCTTTCAAACCTCGATGTTTTAATATTTCGAATTTTACCCTTTGGACCATCACACTTTAGCGTGATACACCATCGTACTTTAGCGAACAAACAACCAACGCACTTTAGCCTAAAACACCATCGCACTTTAGCGTAGACCATCGCACTTTAGAGTACCATCGCACTTTAGAGTCCTACATATATATCGTCGATTCTTTTTTATTCGTAGTGTACCAACTTTTGTGTCCTATCGTTTATTTTCAATTTCAATAAATTCCAAATCTTCCTTCAATTAAACATTTTTTCAGATATCAATACATAGATATTGTCATATGTCAGCATCAGCTGCTCGTTTGTGGTCGAGTACAGAACTAATTACCCACAAAAAGATTAAAATTCTCACATATTAATTTATACTGAATACTCAGTAACTTATACATTTCTTATAAATGGATGAGTAAATGTCAATAAAACAAACCATAATAAGCAAGCTAAATTTGAGCAACAAAAATAAACTCATCATGGATACCAGAATCAAAATTTTATGTTTACGCCAGACGCGCGTTTCGTCTAAAAAAGACTCATCAGTCGAATCAAAAAATGTTTAAAAGGCAAAAAAAACTCAGCCAAAAATCGGTGGATAAATCTGGTCATACCAAAGGGAATAAACAATGCCCGCTTCACTGTCCACAATAGTTGTGTTGCTAATGCATGCAAAATTATGGCTACCAGTCGCATTTAAAGAACGATGCTATTTTATTGTTACAAGACGAGTGCCACATGTGGAGCAGTATCTGTTTACCCTTCCATAGCACCTAAGATCACTCCCAGTTTTAATTCGGGTTCGTGTTGCTTAATCTTTCTATGTTGTGTTTTGTGTAGTGTTGTTTGTCTGTTGATCTTTATCTTTTTTTAGCCTTGGCGTTGTCAGTTTATTTTCGATTGATGAGTTTAAATTCCTTTGGTATCGTTCGACTCTCTTTTACAAAGACAGGATTGAGCGGATATCCGTTTTATTTATTGCGAGAGGGATCCACTGCATTTGAGTGTGGAAATTGCATGGACATATCAGTGAGACAAGCAGCAATATAAACAGTTGTGGCGATAATAATTATTTTGTCATCTGGAATCTTGTAATGTTTAGTAAATACGTAAATAAAACAGTACCTACACATACAACAAACGATATCTAGAGTGAACATACAAATGTTCTCATTAAACAATTAAACAAATATTAAAAACAATATGTCAAGGACTTTAATATCTCACATCTAGTTAATATTTGAAAGTACACTTTAGTTATAGACACACCTATATGAATACCCGAGGATTTATTTTTATTCGAGATGTTCATATTTTTGGTGAGTTCATAGACAACCACAATTTAATCATTTCAAAACAAAACTTGTTTTTCAAAAGTCTTGTTTGCTTGTCAAATTTCAACATCAGCATGGAGGTTTCACGAAAAAACACTTATTTGTTAAAAAAAAATGATTCCACATGATTTCCATTCTTTGAACAAACTTAAAAATAGAAGAGATAATTGTCTCAGCAAACAAGTGTTAACCTAAGTTTATTTGGAAAACGGAAGAAGCTTCCAATTATTCCGGACAGACGGAAATGCATTGTGACTCTTTAATTTGGAAAAAATCTTCAACTTTAAAATATTTTAATTAATTGACTAGCCTTTTTACGTGTTAAAGAGCTTTGATGGGTTAAAAATCAAACCGATATTAAATTCATTTTGTGAATCATAATCGCATATTGCAAATTGAAAATCATAAATTATCTGACAACGAAAATAAAGAAACATGTTTTTCACGTTGATCAATCATTCATTATATGACAGTTGTTTCCCACTTTTTTTGGTGGTTGATAACGTTTGATTTTTATCAGTTTTGATGGACTTTTTGAATTTACGTCGGAGTTCGGTATTTGCTTTTTTTTTATTATCTCTTCCACTATTAAGAGTATTACATTTTTCAATGGTTTCTTCATACTTTATGTTCAAAGATTAAATGACTGGATGATTGTTGTGGAAAATATTTTATACATATTTAGAATGAAAATAAATCAACAATAAATAAAAAATGAACGTTCTGCAATCTTAGTTTAGCGGGAAAAGCGGATGGACATTTTACTTCCCGTTATTGAGCATTTCATACATCCCGAATAACTAAACGTCAATCTCTTCTTGAATTGCTTCATTGTTTTAGCAAATAAAAAGCCTTTACCCAAGATGCATGAAACGAGATGTTACCATGGTATTGCAGCATATACCTAATCGGCCTACAGAACGACAAACCGCATATACTTATCTTAATCACATCCGGGAAATTCAATTTAAAAGTCAAGGCATGTTATTTCCAACTCCATATAAACCAACAAAAGAAATATGCTAAAAAAGAATTGATTCTAAAGACAAGAAACGTGCCAACACATCTGAATTCCAATGACTTGACGGTACACTTCGTTATCTCAAAAGTCGAAACAAATAAGACTTCAATCATTTTGTTAAATATCCATTCTAGTTTTTTTTTGTCTATTTATTTATCTATTTATTTATTTATACATTTACTTCTCGTATTATTCTAGATTCGAATTGTAACGACCGACTACAACATGCATGTTTGCAAAATGAATACCGAAAACGCACTTAAATATGATTAAGAAAGTTTTGTTTTGATAAGATAATGTCATACTGTAGTACACAGATTTGATAAATTACTGACAATGGGAGACAACTTGAACGATTTTAGAAGGAAATTAGCTTTTCTAAGATGTAAGGAAGACTTTTCTGTCCAATCAAGACAAAAACTTAAAACGTATATGTTTTATCGTCAAGTCAATACTACCATGGTAAAAAATAGTGCAGCAAGCTGTAACAAAATTATGAAAATATTTTGCATCGATTTATCCCATGAGAACAATGCCGTTTCATCGGGCATGATTACAAAACCAGCAGATAATAAACTAAATCATATTTTAAAAATGTGATAACGAAATTACTGAACTCCAAGGTGAGTTAAAAATGTAGGAAGTCCCAAAAAAAAACTGACAAAAATAAACGCATGAGTATATCAAAAAACGGAACGACTGGAAAACAACTGTCCTATTCCGGATTAAGTACAGTGATCAGGTTATTTTACGACAAAAAATTGTGGATTAAACCTGATTGTTTAGGTAGCTAAACCTTACTGATATTTGTTCATAAATATGTGTATACGCAAAAAAAACCCACCTTTTATATTTAGGTTAAAAGATTATAAAGTTATCATAATGTTTATAATAATGTCAAATAATTTAAGATACAATGGGACAAAGTTCATTCTTTGTAAACAGACATGCGCACAAATATAATAACATATGTTGTATTGTGTTCTACAAACACTTACGAATAGTTCTGTCACATGCCACAGGTAAGGTGTTTTCATAGTTTTTATTAAAAGTATTTATAAACACATGAAACACTTCGTATTGCAAATTGTGTTTATCAGTCTTTAGATGTCTTTATAGTGCATTATAAACTGTTTTTCGTCTACTATTCAACTTTAGATACTGTATTGCCCTTTATCTTATATTTAGCCCGTTGGTATACTCTGTCTCTATTTGTTCATAATTCTTATCTATTAGTCAATGTTTGCCGACTCTAAAATGTCTGGAGAAAATTTTGATTCACTGCAGGTTTTCTGTCACTGCATGTTTCTTTTGTTTCAGATTAATAAAAATGACATATTTGTATGTTTTTAAAGTAATTAAGATTATAACTCAATGTTGACTGCTGTTGTCCCTAATTTTGACATTTTTACCTATTATTTCTGTTTGTTCTGTTCACATATATAATTGTTGTCTATATAATGGAATTTTATACGACTGTCATACAAGTGAGAGGTCAAAATAGCTATAATCCAACATTTTCTACATCAGAAAATGCCTGTACCAAGTCAAGAATATGACAGTTGTTATCCATTCGTTTGATGTGTTTGGGCTTTTAATTTTGCCATTTGATTAGGGACTTTCCGTTTTGAATTTTCTTCGGAGTCTGGTATTTTTGTTATTTTACTTTTGAGTTTATTTAGATTACAGAAAAAAAAACCAATGCAACTATAGTGTTTTGGAAAAGTTTCGAGCGCTTGAAGGGACTAACTCTGTAAAATTTTACTGCATTTCGTATTTTAGAGAAGGTTCATTATGGTTAAATTGGGGCTGTAAACAGAAAATTAGCTGCTCCATACTACATTGTACCATTAAATGTCCAATTTATGACCTGTTCTTTGTTTTGCACTTGATAAATCAAGAAGTATAATTATTATAAATATTGTCTTATCTAATGTTTCGTTCACCTTGACGGGTCTGATAACGCTATATCACAATTGTTCTTTTTTATGAATGAACTGTAGGTAAAAGCTATTAACACATATTTGTCAGTAAATGAAATGTTTTAATGTATTTTTATGTATATACGAGTTTTAAATATTCAGAAGATACTTATATGACAATATGTTAAAACTTTTGTCTTTTTTCATATCAAGCAAGAGAAAAAATCAAATGTGTTGTAAATTCTATACGTGATATTAAACATTTTTTGGCTGAATTGAAGATTTATTTGTCAAACAACTTTCAACAAAACCTTCAACAATGAATTAACATGTAACGATACGAATTGGAAAAATTGTTAGGTTCAATTTCGCTTGACGGAGTCGCATGAAATCACAACAACAAATATTGATATATCAACCGTTTGGAAACAACAGAATATCGTTTTATCTTAAGCAATGTCCTGTGCGAGCTTGGTACAGATTCTTAAAGAACCAGTTTCTGCAAATTGATAAATTGATTGGCAAATTTTTTTTTTTTTTTTTTTTTTATATTAATGTCAAGTAGCCTCTTGTCCTTTATAAACATTATTTAAGTATAGTACAATCATTGTCATATTACAATCTAACCCAAGTATGACTTGGGTATAGGAATTATAAAGCCGGTCTTCTTCCGACCACCGGTAAATTCTGTGCCAATTTCGGGCGTCCGTTTGTCGTGTGTGTGATGTATCAATTCGCAGAAAGGTCCGATCAGAGTTACAACCTTCAATTCAATACATAATACCTAGTATAAAGAGAGTGCCTCTCATTTTGCACGTTTAAGAAAC
Organism: Mytilus edulis; assembly: GCA_019925275.1. Lineage (NCBI taxonomy): Eukaryota > Metazoa > Mollusca > Bivalvia > Mytilida > Mytilidae > Mytilus > Mytilus edulis. Next base: position 80,459,541 of record CM034361.1, on the reverse strand, counting down.
CTTGCAGCAACGCTTTGGTGAGTTCCTAATTTGCCCTGTTGCAAATAAATATTTCTTCCAACATACCAATGTTTTTAAAGGCAGTCAAAATTTTCCGACTTGTAACAGATTTGCCGTTTATAAAAATTAAAATAGTTTCGTCCTGAGTATGCTAAAATAATTTCCACTTGAATTTAAGCAAGCTTCAACCAAACAATCAATTTATAATCATTTGAATGACAATAATATCTGGTGTTATCCGAACAAAGTTGATTATAAATCCATTGATAATATACTCATGATAGTATCCTTGACATTTGAAAATAATTGAATAAAATGAAATATGATAAAGAAATGACTATATGTCATATGATAAAGTTTAGTCGATTTTAGATCCATCCTTACGTTCTAATAATTACATTAAATGCATTTTCCCTAAGAATCTGTTTAGTAAATTTAATTTCTAGACAACAATGGAAAGGCATTCCCAAATAATATTTTATTTTCTTATAAAACAATGTAAAATACAACATTTTTGATTGTTCCTGCTTCTCATAACAAATAAACTCATGATAGATACCAGGATTGACATTGTGTATTTGCGCCAGACGCTCGTTTCGCCTACAAAAGACTCATCAGTGACGCTCCAATCAACAAAAATTAAAAAGGCCAAATAAAGTACGAAGTTGAAGTGAATAAGACCAATAAATTCCTAAAAGGTGGGCCAAATACAGCTAAAGTAATCTATTCCTGAGGTAGAAAAGCCTTAATATTTCAAAAATTAAAAGTTTTGTAAATGAATTCAAAGTTACAGAAGTGCATAGGAAAACACACGAATAGGTTGATATAATTTGATATTTCATAGTTAATTATCATAATTGGAGGGTTGCTATATGATTGATCGTACTCTTCATTTAAGCATGACGGCTTTGGGTGATAAATTTAGAAATGAACAGTAATACAATTTTATAAACCAAATTTGTAGGTTGTCAATGGTGAAAAAGCATCTATGAGTTCTTATAGTCGCCAGAATAGATTCAAAAGTCAAGACAGTATGGCAGACATTACAAGTAGTAATGGTGATGAAACTAATACGGGTAAATATTCCCTTACAACTTTAATTGTATAAAAGTAGATAAAGCAAATTTCGGTCAATGTACACTCCTTTGTTTATAAAAACAGGATAAGACACTTTAAAAGACAGATATTTTGGAGAGTTAAATGAATAGTTGTGTAAAATAGTTTTGAAGTTAATGTGTCTTGACAGGAGACTGATGTAATCTTGTATACCAACTGGCTGATGTTTACCATGATTTGTAATTCAAAAAACATTCAGTGAGCAAACTCACTCACCCTACACGCCCAATATAGTTCAAGGCTTTTAAATGTTTTGCATAATAATACTCAAAATTGACAAGCATTGTTTCTTTCACTCTCATACAGGAAACAACTCCACTGAACCAAAAAATAAGGATCGAGTCACTTGGAATTCACACATGATGAAGTCCATGAGTTCCTCTACACGATTCGGCCAATCATTGCATGGAACAAACTTGTCTACATTAATGACCAATAAAAGATATGGCATTGTTGTTGGTATTGAAATCACGAACTGGACAAAGTATCATCTGACCGAACCAAAAACGAAGACTTATTCAGGGTACATATCAACACCTGCAGTTTCAATATTACCTGGACATAAAGATGCAATGGTAAATATTTATCATGTTCTGTTTCGTTGATCTTCTATTGTAATTGCAATAAGTACAAATGTACAAATGTATCATCTGCCATTTCACAACTGATGTTATGATATGTCAGCCCATGCATGTTTCTTTTGTTTTATGTCAAAAAAATATACAAAAACTCCAGCTTCAAATTTACATTGAAAATGTTTACTTCCATCCCTGATTCGTGGCTTGTTTGAATACGATTTGAAAAACTATTATTCAATCACGAAAAATATCGGATACTTTTCGTGAGCGTCCTGACACAGCCATTGGCAGCCGTTAGCAGCCGAATTCTCCCCAAATTTGCAGTTTTATAATCCGCTTTGTATCTTTCACGAGGTACAACCGGCACAAGACCGTATGCTTCCTGGCTGGAAATTAGTAAACATATTTATCTTATAAAGCCAACAATCACATAGTGATCAGAAAGCGTCATTATTATCTAGTTTTCAACCCGATTCTTCTTAATGTTCATGCTTTTTTCCGGTCTATTTGCTCTTCTGAGATTAATTGAATGTTGTCATAAATTTGATGATTGTCTTCCACTGTTAAATCAATTTCTTGTAATGGTTACCAATTTATGTTGGGGGTTGGCATGCATGGCTATCGGTTTTCTTCAAAATTAGCCTAGCCACATAATTCAACTTATTGTAGATCTTACTTTTGCTACTGATCACTTCTACTCTTATACTTTCTCATTATCTACTTAATTTTAGCCAAATTAAAAAAAAATGACGAAATAAAATGAATCAAGAAAATGTCCTTCTACAAAGAGATGATTGGGGTTTTAACATCTGACATGTATAAACAGTTGGTCCGAGACCACAATTATTTCGTAGTGCATTTCTTTTAGAAGATAAATGAAAATTAAAAAAATCCCACCTGCGCTTTCTCAATGAAATTTTTACAATGTGTTGTACTACTTTTGGGACAAATTATATCAACATTATACAAAACTTCATCGGCTCTAACTCAAAATATGGACAATTTTATGTTTAGGGCGTCTTGAAATCTTTTGGCATTAAACATAGAGAAATAAATTTGGAAGGAGTATAAAAATTAGTAGCAAGTACCCCACTGCCAACACTAGGCACTACATTTGTGAACAACGAAAATCAAGGGACGACAATTGTGGTCTCGGACCAGTTTGTCATCCTGATCATATATGCTCACTGCAGATTCTCTATATCTTTTATAGATCTGTCAAACAATATATTACAAATTGACAGAAGAAAACACTCTTACCCTACTACTTTGTTCTAATCTATGTTTATTTGTCATATTGCTGGACATAAAGGTTCGTCAGACCGTTTTATCAATTAGATATCAGAAGGAATGTGTACAAGATCGTATATTAGAACACTAGCAACAAAGCCAAAAGTAATTATAAGCCATCAAATATAATTTCACGAACTAGACGTGCCTTTCGTCTTCAAACTCAAAATGGCGCACTAATCAGTACAGTTTGAAAGCAAGCATTATACAATGTTATAATGAATTTAAAGACCAATGAAAACTAAGAATATACCAATCGGTGTGCTTATAGCTATCTGGCTCAGGCCAGACATGACAGGGGCGGCAACCTAAGGATTTCAAAATATTTCTAAGTATAAACAACACTAAATATACAAAACAAATATACAACCATGACGTTGATACTGTCCTGGTGATAGAACTGCTTGCAACAAGGGACAATGAAAATTACACCAGCAAAATATATACCTACCCCATCTTATTTCCCCTCCGGCATTAATATAATGATTTTGTTTTTAAAAATTCCTGATCATTTTTTCTCATTTATTTCTAGATATTTTATTATTATTTTAGTAGATTCACGGGAGCTTCCTCAAACAGCCTTTGAAAGAATGTTAAGAAATCACTATTTTGTTTAATAAAAAACTAGAAATAAAATTAGACAGATAATTTACTAGTACTAGTGTTGTATATGTATGTGTACAATCATTGAATTTGAATACTGATATCAAATCACAGGTGATCGACGGCAAAATAATGTGATATAGGAAGATGTGGTATGAGTGCCAATGAGACAACTCTCCATCCGAGTCACAATTTATAAAAGTTAACCATTATGGGTCAAGGTAGGTCTTCAACACGGAGCCTTGGCTCACACCGAACAACAGGTTATAAAGGGCCCAAAAAATGTTCTAGTGTAAAACCATTCATACGGGAAAACCAACGGTCTAATCTATATAAAAAACGAGAAACGAGAAACACTTATGAACCACATCAACAAACAACAACTACTGAACATCAGATTCCTGACTTAGGATAGGTGCAAACAATTGTAGCGGGTTTAAACGTTTTAATGATACCAGACCTTCACCCTTATCTAAAACAATAGAGTAACATCACTTCATAGAAAGACACTATGAAATATCAATTGGAATGGCTTAACTTAATCAAATGACGTAGTGATCAAATGAACATATACTGAACGAACGAATAAATTAGATCTATGATACGATGTAAATACAAAGTTAATAAAAATAAGGGATGAATAATTATAGTAAAAGTATTATACCGTTGTGAAATGCTAATCAATTTCAGAAAAACATCAGCTTTGAAAACAATTACGCCATTTGTAATATCAAAATTAAACACAGGTAAATGAATATAATTTTGTAGATAAGTATATTTCTTCTTTTGTCTGTATAACCTTACGTTTAAGAACACCAAGAAATTTCTTGTATAACAATTAAACTATTCTAAAACTAGGTAAATGTGGGGTGAATATCAATAATTAAACTTTAAAATTGGTGCTCGATAAAACTTCGTGTTCTTCAAGTACAGGTGCCGAAAGTGGGATGTATCATATACAGTATAAAAGGAGAAAGGAAATAATTTTGATGTTCATAGTACGACGAAGTGAAAATTTATAGTAATTCCAAACACTTATCAAAACTGGTATATAGACCAGATATAAGTTAACATTAAATAACAAAAAGCATTACAAATAGTATCAACAGGTCAAATTAAAAAGTAAGAACGATTTGAGAGTACTCGCAGTTACTGACAGCTAGTTAAAAGCCAAAACAATTAATAATAAAAAAAAATCATGCATCAGAGACTAAAATCAACTAAAACACATTCCAGGGATTTAGTATTTTAACGTCATGGATAGTCAAAGAAGACCAATATATGCAACGCAGGGTATCAACGGTTATGAGACATCTTGCAGACATGTTATACAATATCCTACAGATTTACATTAAGTAAAACTGTCAATGCATTATAAAACTCTTCCCGAATTCATAAAACATTTCATGGTTTTTGATGAGAGAAAATTATGTTTTTCTACCTTAAATCCACCGATACTCTTTGATATCTCAATTTCAGAGCATGCCACCAATCATTCTAACAGAATCATTCTGTTTAATATTACGTTTATACATTATTGTTATCAATACATCACTGCCGAGAATAAGGCGACAATAACTAAAGGAACACCTTTATAAACAAGATTATCCTCAAAACTTAATCGATGCGGCAATTGTTTAAGCCGTTCCCCTGCCTGTCAGTTATATTAACAGCAAAACGTTTTTTCTGTGCTAATATGTTTTTAATTTTAAATATGTAGATCTATAAATATATATATATATATGATTTTTATTTTGTTCAGTTTGCAAACATTATTTGATCTAGAGAATACATCAGCAGTTATTCTGGTGACAGAACGTTAAAAAGAAGTATTTTTGTTTTTTTAAAGTATGACAGCAGTAATTAAACAGTGTATCTCTTTTTGCAGCTTGCCTTTTGCGATTTTCTATGTACATATTAAACATAGAAAATCTTTAATAATCGATAAATCAATTGTGTACTTTATAATTTCTCGTCTAGTTTAATGTTTTTATGAGAAAGCATGGTTATCGATTAATGCTGTCGTGAAAAATACTTTCATTTAAGATACATTTATCTTATTTATATTAATATTTTGTTTCACTTTTAGATAGTACATAAACACGGTTATACCATGACAGGTTCAAGTGGAATTGTCTCTTGGCTTATAGAAAGCAAAGGAAGGCGCATTGCAATCGTGTGGAAATCGCCATATTTTAGAAGCAACAGTGTTGGTATTTGCGTAACGACGGTTGGTTATGAAACTCATGCCAATTCCTGGTTCAATATTATAAGTAACAAGAAACAGGATGAAACCCTGAAATATCAATTTTCTACGTTTAGCGATACGAGTGATGAAATAATGATTGAAGATAACGATTTTCAGTTATTTGGTTCCATGGGAACCAGCAGTAAACCAGAAGTTAAAATAACACTGCGTCCGATAATGTCACAGGACTTATCTATTACAAAACCGCAATAGATAATGAATACATTTTTGGTATCTGTGTGTTCAGTTGCGTCGGAGAAGACTGAAAACAGATATTAACAATCATATGAAAGTGAAAAACATCAACATTATGTAATATAATATACAACTAAGCGTAGAAGTTAGATATTGAACTAATTCATTTTCATTTTATTATTTTCTTTCTCAAAATAATCGCTGTTTGGACCTAGTGGATGTGCGAGCAGGAATTCGTACCTATCATAAAAACGGTAATAGTTAGTTCAGGTTCCCCTCTATTTTTTTTTCACAAGGACAAGTATATGACTTTTTAAGGAATACAAGTAAATCTTTCGGAAGTTTTTAAGACTTTCGTGGTATTTTTAATATTCCAAATTTTGCAAAGTTTCACCAGCTTCTAAATATTATCCAATATTATTGAATGAGGAAATAGCCATACCTGTAATATACATTGTCAAACATTTGTCAATGCTTACATTTGACTTTCTGATGACAAATCATGCATTTGTAATAAAGACTTATTGTCTTATAACTGCAATTATTCTGTGCGATTTTGAAAAGGTTTTGAGCATTAATACACATCTTTCTAGAATAAATAGGCCAGTGTAATTTCTAAATATCACCAAATCTTGAATGCGGTCGAATAACAACCATGCACAGCCTCGTCTAAAGACTATAATTCTATAACATATGACAATTATAATGATTTATGCACAAATATAATTTTATCTACAAATTACAAAGTTGAAATAGAAAATGTCAATGTTGTTGTACTTCCCAAACGTATGATAATTTGCAAGGAGACTCACTACCCCAATGTCCGGATACCTAATTTTGGGGAGTTTTTGTATGGCGTTATCTTTCTAAAATTCTATAGGAAAATAGGACTAATTAAATATTAATTCAAACATTGCCATGAAGAAAGCGCCGTTTTATTTTTTCTTAATGCAAAATGTTACTTATTATAATAAGTTTATGTCATCCTAATCTAAAGTTACCTTGGCTTGCGTGTACAAAAAGACAATTTCAGTTTAATTTGAATAGTAATACAATTTCCAAAAGAAAGATGTCAAGAAGATCCATTTTTAATTTAAATACACATTTACTGTTGTGAAAACATTTCAAATAAAGTCATGACAAGGACATAATTGGTCATCATATCACATGATATATTTATTAAGTATTTAAGAATATTTTTCATTGTTGTGCACTTCTAGCCAAACATACTGGGTAACAGTACATGTAAGTACATGTATCATTGTACATGCTACTTTTTTTGTAAATCAAACGCAGGTTGGTTTTTTTTCATGCATGCAAACTTAATAAACATTCACTGTCATACAGTGAGAGGTTTAGCTACATAACAACCAGGTTAAATCCTCCATTTTCTACATAATGAGATGGACGTACCAAGTAAAAATTCTGACAGTCGTTCTCCAGTCGTTTGATGTATTTCATCCTTTAATTGTTCCATTTGAAGAAGGACATTCCATTTTTAATGTTTCCTGGAGTTCGGTAATTTAAATATTTTACCTTTTTCGGCACTATCCGAAATTTTATAAGGACAAGGACGTAATTGTATATTATATCACATGATATCTATATTATGTATATAAAAAATGGAAATGGAAATGAGACAACAGCCCCACCAAAGAGCAGAAAACAGAACAAAACCACTTATGGGTCTACAACAAAGCGAGAAAATCATGCTCCTAGAGGCGGGCTTCAGTTGATTTTTAATACAAATGCATCAGCGAAAATGGACGTCATACTTAACTCCTAAGCATATAAATGAACCAAATTAAAAAAAAATATACAAGACTAACAAAGGCCGGAGGTTTCATACTAAGGACAGGCGTAACAATGCGGCAGGGTTAAACATGTTTTGTTAGATCTCACCCCCCCCCCCCCCTCCCCTTTTACCTTTTACCTCTATGCAATGTAGAATAAACACACACTCAAGAATACACACAGTTTAACTCACTTAAAAAAAATTCAAGTCCGATGTTATAACAGAAGAATCAATGATGTATAAATTAGTAAAAAAAGACTATTAGGAATAACTGACATGCCAGCTTCAGACCTCAATTAAATTGAATGAAAGATTATGTCTTCATCATATGGAAATCAAGCCCATTTTTACTGGTTATGCGCCAAAAAAGTGCTAATAATCAAATTAACAGTTTATTAATTTGATACGCATGATGACAATTTTGGGATTTACCATCAGAAGGAATTCCCAAATCAAAAAACGAAAGCCGTGGATGCAGTAATACACGAGAAGCTATATTTCTAAAAGGAAACTTACAGTCTAATATGTCAGGTCAACTTTGCCTAAGGGAGTTATTCAGGAATAAGAGCAAATTGTGGTAGGTTAGTTGTCATAAATGATGTAGCAATTTCAATTTAAAGTATTTATTTCTGAAAAAGGAACGAAAAGTTCTGTTATTGGTAATACTGATGTTTTACTGAACATATGAATTTCAAAAATATATAGATTTAATATGAATCAGATTTCTATAAATATATGCAATAGGATGATGCATATATGTGGTTTATGTTAATAATGAGAGACGAAAATGGTCTCTTTGTAGTTCTTTGACGGTTGTGAGAGTAAAAGAGGAAGGAACTAAAAACCCTGTTGTCATCAGGGACCAATATTTGTGTGTGGCAAACAGTAGTTCAAGTATTGAGGCAACCCTTAGAAAATGATCAATAATATAAAAATGAGATATTGATTGTCACAAACAAATGCTTAAACTGTATCCATGACACAACTCTTCACCAGTAACTTAAAAACTTGAAGTCACTATACGGCTTTCGACAATGAGCGAAACACAATCACTTAGCAAACTGTAAAAGACCCTTCGATAACAAATGTTAAATAATCCAAACGAGAAAACTAAAGACATAACGTATGTACAAAACAACAAACAAAAATCAAATATGATATACAGCAACAATTGAAAACAACTGAATTACATTCTCCTGACTTGAGAAAGGCACAAACATAATGTATTACATTTGATTTTTCGGCTGAGAACAAGGTAATTTCATCGGCTATCATTAAGGTAGTCAGCAGACGCAATCATCATATATGTACATGTATCACTTTCCGGTTTGTTCATTTTAACCGGCACTATTTGGTGGTGTCATATCATACAAAGTCTATCCGAATCATCTTGCATAGAAACCGGTGCTAGGGACCGTCCTTAACCGGCAATGAGATGATATTGTTTTGCTCCGTGATGAAGGCTTCATTTTGACTTTAAGGTGAAGACCAGCAATAGTGGCTCTATTCCTTTAATTTGCCTTTTGTGTATTTTTGTTTTTGCTGTACATGTACTGATTGTGTATCATAAATGGATACTCTATATCCTTTGTTCTTCTATCAAATCATTTAAAGCCTTCTTCTCTAATCAGAAAGATAAATATGCTAGATATACTAACTGAAGGTGGGATGAGATGATTGATGCTGTTAATTTTCTCCTTGATAATATTTATGTACGTTTCGGCAACAAAGTTTATCGATAGATTGTAGGTATCCCTATGGGCACTATGGGCGCCCCTTAAATAGCAGACTTGTTTTTGTACTGTTATGAACATATTTTATGACCAACCTCGGTAAAGACCCGTCTAAATTGCATTTGATTGATAAATTCAACAACACTAGCCGTTATGTTTTTTTCGTTAAATAATCAAGAACTGTCTAAATATAATTCCGAAATTTACCCAAAGGAAAATAAATCAAATGTAAATGGTAAACGGTAATAACTGTCCTTTCCTAGATTTTGATATTGCAGTTTTACACGGGAAATTCCACACTAAAATTTATGACTAAAGGGACGATTATTCGTTCTCTATTGTTAATTTTCCTTTTTGGGATGGTGATGTTCCTTTGGCACTATCTTACGTTGTTTATATTTCACAACTCGTTCGCTATGCCCGTGTCTGATGTGACGGTTTAGAATGAACGTAATCTATGTATTACAGGTAAATATTAAGTCAGGGATTTCGTTACCACAAATTACATACAACCTTTACTAAATTCTTCTATAGATATAAAGATTTAGTTTTGAAGTTTTGTTGTACCTGTAGAAAACTTATTTCAAACGGCATAGCACATCCTCATTTTCACGGAGATTTTGTTTACCGTGCCCAGAAATGTAGAAACGATCCTAGTAAACTTATCGATCCTTTAAATAAGCTTATTCTAAAAGATAACCAATTCAACACTGTATTTAGATCTTTGAACTTTCTTTTATTGGTATTACATGTAATATTGATTTTGTTATCAGTAAATAAAGAGTAAACTAAATAATATTGTTATATATACATATGCACTTTCACGGATATACAATCTGTCGAAACCCGTATCTTGGCATTCACAATGTCATGTTTTTCTCTGCCTGTTTATGACGTCTTTACACTAAATTGTTGGATGTTGGACGTGTACTGACTGATAGTTAATTCTTAGATGTATGATTTGTTTTACTTTATTACTTGTTATTTTCTTTGAACTAGCCGTCAGTAACTGTGAGTACTCTCAAAGCTTTATTTGTTGGGATATACAAGTACCCGGCCATGTCCACTCAGTATTTTTGTTAGATGTATTTATATTTGTATCCATCTTGGTATCTTGTGAAGAGTTGTTTCATTGGCAATCATACCACATCATCTTTTTGATATAGATTAACACTTAACGGAAGTTTTTGATACATCTCTGTTTTATTTATTAACAATAAAAAGATTGGTATGTTGAAGTTTAAACATAATAAAGTTATTCGTGAATTCTACAAATATTTTTTTAAATATCAATTACAAAAAAAAGATATTTATTTTAAATAAGGACATGCGCAAATATATAAGAAGTTATACTGGTATGCGGAAGATATATATTAACTTATAAACACTGAACAGTATAGTTTTGTCATCTGGTACAGGTAAGGTGTTAGCTTACATTTTAATTACTTCGGCTTATAAAAAGTTTCCCGACAGTATCTAGTTGTTCAGTCTTAAGTTGTCTTAGTAGCGTTTTGTATAAAGTAACTGTTATTTCTCTTTTCGTCCGTTTTTTTTTAATTTTATTTGGCATAGTTTTATATTAAACAGTAAAAAAAAAAAATACCGAACTCCGACGAAAATTCAAAACGGAAAGTTCCTAATCAAATGACAAAATCAAAAGCTCAAAAACATCAAACGAATGAATAACAACTGTCATATTGTTGACATTGTACAGGCATCTTCACATGTAGAAAATGAATCGAGTTTAATAACTACCTTTACCTCTCACTTATATGACATTCGCAAAAAAATCCATTATATTGAAAGCAATGTGTGAACAAAACAAACAGACATAATAAGTAATATGACAAATAGGGTACAACAGTCAACATTGTGTTATTATTTTAAACACTATAAAACAAACAAAAATGTCGACAAAGAAAAAAACAAAAACATAGACAAAAGACATAGACATAGACAAAGCAGATTAGCAAAAACGAATGACAAGAATAAAAAGAATAATCATTGCACAAATACACACACAATGACGGGATGTATAAGTACCTAGCAACGTCGATTAGATATTTTCCAAAATAGACTTAGCAGTAACAGTAATAATTTAGAAATACAAATAAAAGAACACTATGATGTTTCGATTTATGATTTTAAATCGTCTTTTGGTAATAATTATAATTTTTTATTTCATTTGCAGATGTTGGTAGACTTTGACTGTTTATTTTATTCCCTTGTTGCTCTATGCATTTATTGCTGGTAGTTCATTAAACCGTTATGGCAAAAAAAAACCATTTAGAGCATTATCACGAATAACATTTAATACATATAAATAAATTTTTGTTTTAGAAAATTTTCATTTGAAACAGTTTATGGTTTTTTTTCTAAAAAAGCATTATGTTTATTACACTTCAATAATGTCACTGATATTGCATAAACATACCTTGTAGGTTGTCAGTGGTAAAATGGCTTCTAGTAGTTCCTTTGTCGTCATAATAGATTTGAAAATCGAAACAATATAGAAGACAATATCAGCAGTGATAGTGATGAAACAGGATACGGTAATTCTTTCTGGCTCTCTGATATGCATACTTTGAAAATATCTAATGATTGAAAGCTATTTCTGTATAGAATGCGGTCTGCTGAAATCAAAAACCTGTTAAATGGTCATGTTTTTATTTACCAAATTTAATGATACTAACCTTGGTTAAGTTGATTTTAATGTGTAATTCTAATTATACATTGAATAGTACTGGAGGTGTTAGATGAGATAATGTCGGGAAAGTGTTTCAAAAATTAAACTTTAGATGAATAGAGCTTTATTATATTTTGACCTGTTGATACTATTTGTAATGCTTTTTTATTTAATATTTACATATTCTGGATTATATCTCGTCTATACACTACCTTTGATAAGTGTTTGGCATTACGATAAGTTTTCACTTATTCGTCCTATGTACATCACAATTATTTTTTGGTAAACCATATTTCCATTCTCCATTCTCCATTCTGTATTTTTATTTACCTTTGTATATTAACATATATAGTGGCTTTTTCTTCAAGGTTATTGTTGTTGTTTTTTTTTATTTTTTTAACATCTCATAGCGGTATACTGATGTTGCCTTTATTTATTTATTTATTTATCCTTTGTTTTATTGATTTTGTATAAACATTGTATCATAGATGTTCAGTATGTTTTCACTTATGTTAATATGTCTTTTGATTGCATTAAGCCATTTCAATTGATATTTTAACATTTTTAATATTTTAACTATATACCATTTAAGGGATGGACGGAACGACGGACGGAAGGAAGGACGGACAGACGGACGGGTGTAAAACAATATGCCCCCAAATCTTATTTGCGGGGACATACACATTGTTGGTTTATTGCTCGTTTCGTTATTACGTTGTAGATGTATGATTTTATGCGTTTTCTGTAAACTAAATCTAGTGATGTTTTTGTATGACGTAATATTGTTTACAATGATATCAAACAGTAGGGCTTACAAAATATAAATGTCAACACTAGTATTAAGATGGCTCTGGTTTGCTTTTACTTTAGTGCAAATTATTAAAGGACCCCCATTTAAATGCAAGATTAATTTTATTAAATGCAAAAAACATATCTAACCGAAAGAAGAAATGCTTCATTAAGATTCACCATGTGTGAATTGTACTTTTCTGGCTTATGTAACTATTTGAATATTATCTCCCTTAATTGGATGGGATTCAAACAATTTAAAAATATTTCAGAATTACCCTTTTTGGCGTTGTAAATCGAATAGTTGAAATATTTAATTTTTCAAAAGATATAGACTTTTCTTCCTATGAATGCGTACTTGTGGATTTTATAGCTTACTATATGCGGTATGGATTTTGCTCATTGTTGACGACAGTACGGTGACATATAGTTGTTAATGTATGTGTCATTTGGTCTGTTGTGGAGAGTTGTTGCATTTGCAATCATTCCACATCTTCTGTTTTTATATTGATAATATACGCGACGTAATGATAGAAACGTTTCTTTTCTCATTTCAATTTATCGATAAAATGACGACTAAGATTATATTACATAACATAAGGTAATTTGTCAAATTGTTGAATTACAGCTATAATCACCATGACCGTTCATGTCAAACAGCTAAAATTGACGTCCACTCGAAATGATACCAATTGTCCGTCTAAGAATAAAGTGTGTGCCATGGTCTTTAAAGATAGTATCTGTTGTTACAAAGTTAACGTGCTGTTCGTTTTGAATGTACAATGCTTTGAAGATAATACAGTTTGCTTGTAGTTTACGAGCGCTTTATTCTATACGCCTCTATGACATTTAAGATGATTAAAATTTACAAGTTAGTAGTTCTGCTTTATTTTAAATCCTTATGTAACAATGTTCAAAGTAGCTAAGGAAAATGGCTATTGTTATCTTATAGTTCGTTTATGTGTGTTGCATTTTAGTGTTTCTGATGTGTCGTTGATCTCTTATATTTGATGTTTGTCCATCAGTTTTAATTTGTAACCCGGATTTGTTTTTTCTCAATCGATTTATGGATTTTGAACAGCGGTATACTACTGTTATATAATTTAAGAAATCATTCTTTGTCATATTTGAACAGTAATTGATTCCTTTGTAATTGATTAACGTACATGTGCCACCCGTTTTTCACTCATATATTAAGTTTTCTTGTTTTAAGGATACAAGTTAATTTTAATACGTCAACGTATATGACACGATTTATACGTCTTTAAATGACCGACCTCTATTACCGATATTTCAATTAAGATACAAATTGGACGTTTATTAAACATACTAAAACACACCCGTGATATCACGGGTCCGTGACTGACTTCAAGTATATAACTATGCGTATTATCTGATAAAGTCATGCCGATTATAAGATGCACAGTTTTCTCTACTTTCAAAATCTTTCTGTTTGAACCCGTTGACCTGGAACTTATTGGTAATATTAAATATTTAGAAAACACAAAGGCCTGGAATGGAGTATTTTTTAATCAACAGCATTGTCCTATATTAATTATAAATAAAGATGAATTCTTTGATTCGCTGTTTTATGTCATGCCGGCTAACCAATTGAAAACTGTACCTATACGCCTTAATTTAAGTCCAGATTTTTAGTATTCGTATTGTCATCTTAGAAAGTCATGCTGATTAAAATACTACAATGTGACAATGATTGAATTTAGTATTGTCAACCCTGTGATAATGACCGTGTATATAGCAAAATCCTAAATACACCGTATGGTGGTGCGCCTGCCAGATGCGAAACGTACAGATAAGGTAATAGGTAACAGGTGAATATACTATTGGTATCGGTATCGGATTCGAACCAGCACTTGTTAGTTATTGGCAATATTAGTTATGTGGACAACAAAAGGGTCTGGAAAGGTGTAATTTTTAATCAACACCACTGTCATATATTAGCTATATATAAAGTTGAATTCTTTGATTTGTCGTTTTTACCCCATGACGGCTGACAAATTGGACCGCGTTATTTTAGTATTATAGATACTTGATCAAAATCTCATGACAAGGACCTCAATGATGATAGCGTTTAATAATACTTATTTACTGTAATCTTTTGTTAATGTTTAAGATTATGTTGCTAGATTGGTGCTTCATTAACGTATACATTTAGCACATCATTTCTTATAAAACCTAGAACCTTTGTTCAGATATACTACAACTTCATGATATTAACCTACTCATTCACTTAGCACTCAAACATTAATTTGTCGACAGTTTAGAGGAAGGTAGGTAATTGACCAGTTGTTCGGACCGAGATGTGTCAACTGGTTATTTCACTAGTAACCCGAATTTAGCTTGAACGGACAAAAACGTGTTAACGCTATTTAAATGAGATTAATTGTTATTTGATAAAAATTGACAAAAATTAAAAAATATTTTTACTTCATTTCAATTCATTTCAATTCATTTTAACGCCAGTCAAATAGATTTCTTTGCGGTGAATCAATTGAAATCAAGTTGCTGGTAATGTACGTCCAACTATTAGGCCACGCCCCCGTTAAACTATTTCAAACAGGCATCAATTCGTTTTAAACATCGTTGAGACCCGAGCTTTGTACAGGTAAATCACTCAAGCAAGACAAACTTTATTTATTTATCGAGTTTTTTTTTTCATCCAATTTTATCGAATTCAGTTAAATGTATGTATTCTTAGTAAAGTCGCATGCTTCACAATTGTTAACAAATGAATGAACAATAGATGTGACATTTTTAAAAGAAATTTAAATAAAAACATTAAAATATTGATGCACGGTTTAAAAAATGTGATTCTGTTGAAAATAAAATAGTAAACTTCCAAACTTTCAATTCATTTGTTCTCATCGAGGTCCGCGTTCATGTTTCAATGCGATACGTAACATGAAAGTCCAATATGTTACAAATGTATAGACTCTACGATGTCCGAGTTCTGTCCGAAATAAATAATTGATAGCACTTATAAGACATAATGTTGGAATATTTGTCTTTTGTTGAAGTCGACACGTCTCCCTTTAGATGGCTTTCGGTTATTTCCGTAGTTCGGTTGCTGTCTCATTGGCGTATATCTTACATCTCCTTTTTTTTCGTGCATCACTTATTTATCATGTGCACTGATGGCTGAAAAAAATCTGATCATATACCTCGATAGCACTGCCTGTCACGTTTCTTTTGCATCAAATAGAGCGGTTTGATTTGGATTTGAATGGGTTTTACTAAACGTCTAGTGGCAAATATTTCACCCATAATACAGCCATTATGTCAGTGGCACATCTGACGAAAATTCAAACCACAGATTACAAATTGCGTTTTTTTTCTGAAGTTTATTAACGAATGATATGCTGCCTTATACTCTAATATCAGTTACCCATTCGTGAACGTAATGGACGTATGATGAATGAAGTTCCATGTTTTATCTTTTATATAAAATTTAAAAGGTTCAACCGGGTTGAATTATTACATTTACAAAAAAACATCATTTTATTTTTAAAATAAATTCAACAACAATATAAGTATATTTTAAAATTTTAATTGACAGTTTATATTGACCATTATATACATATAAAGACCGATGTCGATAACTCCATTGATCTTTTTTATCGTTATATTTTTAGCACGAAATAAATACAGGAGTTAATCATATCACAGAAAAAATATCAAACAACGTTAGTTAAGACACGATGGATAAAATCTAATGGTTTATATTTCAGTTTCGAATCAGATTTTTTTAGGCACAAGTGCTACTACTCATTTTGATAAACAGTGAGACGCTTACTTGTAATTCGGAATTGACGAATAAACGTAGCGAAATTACCGTACTTATAGATTATACTTTTGTTTTCCATCTTAATTGTATTGTCATTTTAGGGACCGTTATAGCTTGCTGTTCAATGAGGACCAAAGCTCCGTGTTGAGGCCGTACTTTTGACCTCTAATTAAATTATACCATGTGACGTGACGGAGAGTTGTTTCATTGGCATACATACCACATCTTCTTATTTATATTAAACGGGAGCAGTTTATTACATTTTCATTTAGATAAAAAAAAAATATAAAAATTCAGTGAATCAAATGAATTTGTAGCATATTGTTACATTCAAAAGTATTTAATTTTGATTGATAGTATACATTATTTTTATTGCATTGGTCCACAAATAATGCCCAGTGTCAAATATTACACATCGATGACCACTTACATGTAGATTAGTTACTCTAATTAAACTCATTTCCTTGGCTGGTAGTACACGCTTGTATTTTTTGTACATTA
>CM034361.1:80413498-80442179 GCA_019925275.1 Mytilus edulis | reverse complement strand
GAACATGGACAGAATATGAAGGGTCTTGTTTAGCAGGTAAATCATATTGTAATTATTTGTTCTGATGATTTTGGCTATTCTGTTCAAATCACAATAATTTTCCCATTTCTTAACCTTGTTAAAAAATAGTATAAGGCGTATATGTTAAGTCTCTAACTATATTGATTTTCTTTACGCGATTATGATATACCGTTCGAGTCTATAAATACTGCACTAAAACTGGCATCCTGTCACATCCAGTTTTGATTAAAATTCTAGTTGCTGACTATTACGTTTTCTCTAATATAATGTTACTGATATCGGTATTTTCAATAGAGCTTTTAAACAAAATGAATATAATACTGCACAAGAAATCCACACGTATATTATGGTTAACTCGTTTTTAGTTTATCAGAAAAACAGACTGATAACGTTTAGCTATAGCATGCGTTACTCGACCAGTTATTTCTTTGGTTTCTCTTTATATATACAGATGGGTGCGGTCCTAACCTTGACAAAAGTTAACTTAGAGTTAACTTGTTGACTGCTTTCTAAGTTAACTTGAGAATTTTTAAGCAGTCAAGCAAGTTAACTTCGTCGTTGGTGGACAAGACCTACGGTCTGCTTTTTTAGGACTGCTGCAGACCTATCGACAAGTCTGCTCCAGACCAGACATGTGGACAAGTCTGCTTTTGACCAGTCCTGAGGACAGGTCTGCCCCAGACCAGACCTGTGGACAAGTCTGCTTTTGACCAGTCCTAAGGACAGGTCTGCCTCAGACCAGACCTGTGGACAGGTCTGCTCCTGACCAGACCTGAGGACAGGTCTGCTTTTGACCAGACCTGTGGACAAGTCTGCTATTGACCAGACCTGAGGACAGGTCTGCTTATGACAGATTATCGTTATAAGAGTTTTCATATCAGACTTGAGCTTTCATTAAATATGTAAACAACATTCGCATTGTTTTTTCACAGATATCATTTATTATTTACTCGCTAGACTCTACTAGATATTATACAAATGCTATCTTTTATTTGATATACATGTATTTTTATATAAATAAAAAATGGCTATACTATGACACAGAGTTTTTTTTTATTAGAAGGCGGATAGAAAGGTTATCCAACGCATCGGAACAATATTCTTATATCACGGGATATCGACAACATTGTCTACGGACAGGTCTGCTTATCTGCTTATATGGTGCTTATCATTTATATAACCTTTTAAAATCTATTGATGGTGACAAAACAAGTTTTAATAACTTTTTAAAAATTTTAATATACAATTGATCATGAAGTACATATAACATTCCACTGAGAAAATCTGCCTTTTTAGATTTTATTAAATTCTTACATCTTAAACTATTATTATTTTAATACATAGATCTTATTAAATGAAACCTCCTTTTAATGTACATTTTATGCATATTAAAAAGCAAATTCAAATGAAACATAATTTTAAATATAAATAAAA
Organism: Mytilus edulis; assembly: GCA_019925275.1. Lineage (NCBI taxonomy): Eukaryota > Metazoa > Mollusca > Bivalvia > Mytilida > Mytilidae > Mytilus > Mytilus edulis. The sequence goes on along the minus strand of CM034361.1, from coordinate 80,440,724 downwards.
CTAAGTCACATACTTAAGTGAAAATACTTGTATGGTTTGTTATAAAAAGGTCCATGTAAATATGCCTTGCATGACATTTATATTGTTTATTGTTTATTTATATGTGCTGTACATATGTTGGAAATTTTGTTTTATCATTTTAAAAAATTTTAAGTTAAGGGAAAACTCCATATATATTTGGAGGTGCTCCTAATTAAAGGAGGCTTATACCAAGAAGAAGAAGAAGTCTACGTTACTTCGTTCCCCGTTGTTTACCTGTCCCTTCCTAAATTTTACTTTATGCACAAATTTATACTTGCATGGATATTTCATTGATATTCAACTTGTTTGCATTGGATTTACTATTCTATTTCCCGCAGAATATTCTAACAGAAATTGTACAGTGTCCGTAAGCATACGATGTGGTAAAACTATCAACAATCTCGTCAAATTCGTCAGATTTATCGAGAGATTTGTCATTGCCGATATTTATATGGGACGTCCTAAAATTATACTCAATGCGCACTTTAATGAAATAGTTGCCACTTGACGTTTAACTATAAACAAAATAAATCAACCGACATAATAGATTCCAAGAAGAGAACCTCGTATACTTTTTTTTTATTACATCATTGTAAATAGTACAAATGAATTCAGACATGTCAGTGTTGGTACTTTGATGATGTGGCATAATAGTTTTGTTTTACACGTACACCATCATGAACTCCTATATATGATGTGACTGTTATTATAAATGAAGAGATGAAATTCCGACATTCTCAATTTATTCAGAATATTTTTTGCATTAATGGTTTTCCAATATTATTGATTACGTGTACATTTACGGTCCTACTAAAATATGAACAGAAGCGCCAGGAGAAGACATTAAGGCGCTCGGTACAATGGTATTCGGGTATATAGATTTGCAAATAAAAGTGCACATATGATCAGTTTTGGTCAAATAGTTTTGTTTTCCAAGTCAGCATGAGGTATTAAAACTACTGAAATTTTGTTACGTATCAATATTTTGAATAAAAGGAGGACACGCTGGTATCCTAAATTTATGCGAACAAAAATTTGTTGTTATTAAATTGCAATATTGCTGTCCATTGTCATGATTATATTATACAATGATTCCTGACATAAAAAATATGGCTGATTAATACTATGCGGGTATGTCATGGTGTATATAGATTTACAAATTAAAGTGCACATATGGTCAGTTTTGGTAATGCGGTCAAATAATTTTGTTGTACAAGTCAGCTGGAGGTATCAAAACTACTGAAATTTTGTTACGTATCAATATTTTGAATAAAATGAGGACATGCTGGTATCCTAAATTTATGTGAACAAAAATTTGTTGTTATTATATTGCAATATTGCTGTCCATTGTCATGATTGTATTATACATTGATTCTGGCATAAAAAATATGGCTGATTAACTATGTGGGTATATAGATTTACAAATTAAAGTGCACAAATGGTCAGTTTTGGTGGATGCGGTCAAATAATTTTGTTGTACAAGTCAACTGGAGGTATCAAAACTACTGAAATTTTGTTATGATCAATATTTTGAATAAAATGAGGACATGCTGGTATCCTAAATTTATGCGAACCAAAATTTTTTGTAATTATATTGCAATTTTGCTGTCCATTGTCATGATTGTATTATACATTGAATCCTGACAACAAAAATGTGGCTGATTTACTATGCGGGTATATAGATTTACAAATTAAAGTGCACATATGGTCAGTTTTGGTGGATGCGGTCAAATAATTTTGTTGTACAAGTCAACTGGAGGTATCAAAACTACTGAAATTTTGTTACGTATCAGTATTTTAAGTTAAAAGAGGACATGCTGGTATCCTAAATTTATGTGAACCAAAATTTTTTGTTATTATATTGCAATTTGGCTGTCCATTGTCATGATTGTATTATACATTGAATCCTGACATAAAAAATATTGCTGATTTATTATGCGGGTATATAGATTTACAAATTAAAGTGCACATATGGTCAGTTTTGGTGGATGCGGTCAAATAATTTTGTTGTACAAGTCAACTGGAGGTATCAAAACTACTGAAATTTTGTTACGTTTCAATATTTTGAATAAAATGAGGACATGCTGGTATCCTAAATTTAGACGAACACAAATTTGTTGTTATTATATTGCAATATTGCTGTCCATTGTCATGATTGTATTATACATTGAATCCTGACATAAAAAATATGGCTGATTTACTATGCGGGTATATAGATTTACAAATTAAAGTGCATATATGGTCAGTTTTGGTGGATTCTGTCAAATAATTTTGTTGTACAAGTCAACTGGAGGCATCAAAACTACTGAAATTTTGTTACGTATCAGTATTTTAAGTAAAAAGAGGACATGCTGGTACCCTTAATTTAGGCGAACAAAAATTTGTTGTTATTATATTGCAATATTGCTGTCCATTGTCATGATTGTATTATACATTGAATCCTGACATTAAAAATAAGGCTGATTTACTATGCTGGTATATAGATTTACAATTTAAAGTTCACATATGGTCAGTTTTGGTAATGCGGTCAAATAATTTTGTTGTACAAGTCAGCTGGAGGTATCAAAACTACTGAAATTTTGTTACGTATCAAAATTTTGAATAAAATGAGGACATGCTGGTATCCTAAATTTATGCGAACCAAAATTTTTTGTTATTATATTGCAATTTTGCTGTCCATTGTCAGGATTGTATTATACATTGAATCCTGACATAAAAAATATTGCTGATTTACTATGCGGGTATATAGATTTACAAATTAAAGTGCATATATGGTCAGTTTTGGTGGATGCGGTCAAATAATTTTGTTGTACAAGTCAACTGGAGGCATCAAAACTACTGAAATTTTGTTACGTATCAGTATTTTGAGTAAAAAGAATACATGCTGGCACCCTTAATTTAGGCGAACAAAAATTTGTAGTCATTATTTAAATGAATTAAACTATTGCTGATTGTGGCTGCATAGTTCAAGGATGTATAACTAACAAGGACGTATACACCTAACATCAAATATACTTCTTTTCAAAAATATACATAATATGATTGAATTTGATCTCGGAATATATATATATATTCAGTGCCTGTTATCATTGTAACCGAGATCGTTTTTTATAATAGATAGATTGTCAGATCACAGACAAATTTGTGTTCAGTCTGTGCGTACTTATTTTCAATTATTTGTGTTTAATCCTGTTCATAAAACGGAAGTATTAATTTTCAAATTACTTTATTTTCGATGTTTCCACTACGAAACAAAGATATTAAAAATATTTTTTTTTAAATCAACGAAGAGCGGTCCTGGTTACAAGTTAACTTAGTGTTGACCAGACCAGTCAAAAGTTAACTTGGGAACAGGTCTGGTTTTGATCGGATTTGTTCAAGCAGAAGTTAACTTTGTGGCAGGACCGGTTTCCAAGTTAACTTAGGTTAACTTTATGACAGGACTGGTTCCGAAGTTAACTTATGTTAACTTATGACAGGACTGGTTCGAAGTTAACTTATATCAATAGCGGACCTGTTTCCAAGTTAACTTTTTGGCAGACATAAAAACAGTCCTAGGTCCAAGTCCGCTTTTCAAGTTAACTAGATTTTGGTCCTAGGACTGGTCAGAGCAGTCCTACATTCGGTCACAGGTTAACTTTGACCAGTCCAAATGACTGGTTATCAAGTTAACTTGCTGTACAGGTTAGGAGTGCACCCATCTGTAAATAGAAATATATTTCATATTCTCTGAGTATTATTTAATATATGCTATATACGACCTTCCAGTTCATTAAGTAGATATAGGAAGATGTGGTGTGAGTGCTAATGAGACAACTCTCCATCCAAATATCAATTATAAAAGTAAACCATTATAGGTCAATGTACGGCCTTCAACACGGAGCCTTGGCTCACACCGAAAAACAAGCTATAAAGGGCCCCAAAATTACTAGTGTAAAACCATTCAAACGGGAAAACCAACGGTCTAATATATATACATTAGATATACGACTATAAGATACAGTACAATACAATGCACTATGCTTTATTTAAAACACTCCGAAACAAGTTGTAAATACATACAAAATACAATCGCATACAATTATAGAAATAAATAAAACAACTCAGAAATGAAATATATATATACAAGTACGTCGGTTGTCAAAAGTGAAGCTTGGACTGCTAACACTTCCCTGCCGGAATACACGAGTTAACTTCTGGTATATGGTTTGACTCATATAATTCAATATTCAGTTGATGAGAAATGTTTTTGTAGAATAATTTTCATTTTTTCGTTGTCTTGTCTCTTCTTATTGTTGTTTTATTTTCATATGGTATCTTTAACTTCTTTCTTGCAGATCTTCTATTACTGATAGGTTCTGCTTGTAATATATGTTGTTGAGTTATAAAAGTTTCTGTATAATCAGCGGGACTTTATGATTAGACAATCATTTCAGGCAAATATCTCCTATGATGCATCACCTTTTCAAGTTCAACTTTTATGCCTCATGATATTTTCTAAATATAAATCCATTTCTTGGATTTATCCCTCTGTTTAGTTGTTATTGCTTCTGTTCATGTTGGTTGATGGACCGAAATATAGTTTGCAAGTCTTAGATTGCTTTATTTGTATTGTTTATAGTATGTTGTTTCAGAGAATATCGAAGAATACCTTTACACTCGGCCATCCACAAGTAATATCAAACGCTGTTTTTGGAGTTCGGTAACATTAATCCTAAAACGGTCTTTTTGAAAGCAAGCAAAAATCATTTTCGACCAAAGAATATCAATCGAAGAATATAGTTCTTATCGTAAATAAGTGATATCATCTATATCATTTTAGGCTGCTGCTACGTTGATGCTTTTTTCATTCGTAAAGGTAAACAATTAGCCTGTCAGGGTAATGATTAGGTCTCAGTACTTAAAATCGAGCTATTATGTATTGGTGGATTCAACATGATAAATAAAGTCGTGTAATAAAAAAGCATTAAATGAGGTGGTTAAATTTGATATATGCCTTTTTATGCTTCTTTGTTACACATTTGTTTGGTTTTTTTTTATAGTGGTTAAGATTATAATACAATATTGACTGCTGTACCCCTTTTTTGACATTTTTACCTATTATGTCTGTTTGTTTTGTGCACGCATCGTTGTCAAAATTATTGAATTGCTTGCAATTTTCATACAAGGATGAGGTTTAGCTAGCTATAAGACCAGGTTCAATACTACATTTTCTACATACGAAAATGCCTGTGCCATATCAGGAATAATGACAGTTATTGTCCATTCGTTCGATGTGATTGAGCTTTTGATTTTGCCATTTGCCAAGGGACTTTCCGTTTTGAATTTTCCTCAGAGTTCAGTGTTTTTGTGATTATACTTTTTTCTCTTAGTTTCGCAATTTATTGATGTTAATTATGATATTTATATTTACAGCACAATCATTATCTTCAACGTCTGCTTCAAATTCAAAGATGTCAACTGCGTCTGTTACAATGACATCATCAAATTTAGAGGATACAACAAAAACAAAAACAAGTGACGAAATCGTACAATCAAGCTCTAAGGTATATACATCAATCAGAACAACAAGACCATCATCGACAGCTATGCCTACAACACAAAGATCTTCACAGCAGACCCTATCGTCAAATCAAGCATCAACAAGTGTATCGTCATCGTCTGATTTAAATTCTAAGATGTCAACTCCGTCTGTTACAATGACATCATCAAATTTAGAGGATACAACAAAAACAAAAACTAGTGACGAAATCGTACAATCAAGCTCTAAGGTATATACACCAATCAGAACAACAAGACCATCATCGACAGCTATGCCTACAACACAAAGACCTTCACAGCAGACCCTATCGTCATCTCACTCATCATCAACTCCGTCAGCAAAGACTACAAGACCAAGAACGAGTACACCAACAACTGCAGCAAAAACTTCCACTTCTCATAACCAACAGGAAATATCTCAAACTTCAGAATCCTCTCTTTTACAAACATCTTCAAATATACCCCATTCTCAGTTTATATCAGTGAAAACCACATCATCTATTGACATACAATCAACGCAAGACAGTAACGTGGATAACGCGCATACATCTGAGGCAATAGATGGATCCACGACAAGAAAATCATCATCCACGCTAAAATCTTCCGATACAAATGAGTCGACTGGTACCAGTAATTTTACGATTGCAAATTCTGTAACCATTTCAGTTGTCTGTTTAGCAATCGTTGTCGCTGTGGTTGCAGTAGCAATGGTAAAAATATCCAAACAAAGAAAAGGTGGATTAAACCGCTATCAAGTACGGAAATCGTATGAAGAAGACAGATCTTCAACCAATAGTGATCCTTCAAGCTTGTATAACTTTCAAATTAAGCGACCTCTTTTTGGACAAGAATGGTCGCATCAACAGCTTAATCATTCGCATTGAAGATGGTAGACATAAGATAGACATATGGCATATTTACTGAATGTTATATTTTGACGAATCACTTTATGTCTGTTTACTAAAGCAAAAGTAAAATATTGTATATATGTATATATGAAGGGCAGGGCAATCTTTGTAACAATTGGTCATTTAGTTTAATAGTATTCTAAATAAGTTTAGCATTATACAAAAACTTTTTATATAATAAGAATCAGTTTGTAAATTTGTCATGTTTATGTTACTGCGTTTTAAGTTGAGTTAAGTCATTCCAATTGATATTTCATAGTGTGTCTTCCTATGTTGTGATGTTATTTTATTGCTTCAGAAAAGGGAGAAGGTTTGGTCTTTCTGACACTGTGATTAGTTTTTCTACCACGAATACCCCCTTCATCACACATTTTTCTAACAAAAGTACTAAATATGTTAAAGTGTTTGTTCTCAAAGCTTGTCCTGAAAACCAGACGCCGTCATCCATTATCTGCCTTAAAAGCCCCCCCCCCCCTTTTCCCCCTCCAAAAAAAAAAAGATTTGTTACCTGCACCAGGCAACTCTTTGTCATAAAGGTACATCAACCTTCTTGAGCTTCTTTTTTTTTAGTCCCATTCCCATGAATTTTAGTTGTTGAAGATTTGCAGACATTACAACTCTTACCTTGTATAATTCGTTGCCACTCATTATATTAATGCCACATTCCTAATTTAGATATATATTAAAATGCTGCTCAGCCTTGAGCTGATAGATTATGGTTCATAGTTTGACTCGTTGTCTTTTTTCACTGCCATAAAGAAATGATCCAAACTTTTATCTAGCTCCTTCACAGTAATTTCCTCCACTTACCGTAATTCGTTGTTGCTTCTCAACCATTTTGTAAAAATCTCATCCTTATCTTTTAATGATCTCGGGTGGTCTCTTCTGGTACCTTTTTATGTTCTATATCATATTATTGGCAGTAATTCATGTGGTATGATGAGAAGGTTGATTCCATCATTAACTTTGTCGACATATTTATGTAATTTATTCCAGAGTTATAAAAGATGTAGTAGACAATTATCATATATATATACATACAACGAGCATACCTAACTTTTTAACTTTAGACTGTAAGTTATTGAAAAATGTAATGTTAATACTTGTATTATAAATTATTCTGTATGTATCAATGTATCACAATGCTTGGAGTTTTTTTTAGAAAGAATATTAAACAGAATTACAAAACAATATTATACCACATATCATTATGTTTATAAATATGTACTGAAATATTCATTTATTTATTTTTTAAATTAAGGGGTGGGGGATTTACTCAAGCCGTATATGGTTAAGCACTGCAAAAGTAAAATAGCAAACATATGACCTCTTTTAACAACGAACAGATCTACATCATTCGAAGGTGAACGCTTTGCATAAACGCTATGCAAAATAAACACAAAATAAAACTTGCCGACTGGACAATCAAGTACACAGGACTCATCATTGAGTATTCTATGGCTATTAAAGCTCTTGTAACTTGTAATATCTGCCATCAACTAATTCATCTACATTTTCGACTAACCGTCTCGAGGAACAACACAAGAACTTGCGTTGACTTTGAATATGCTGACGTCCTAAGTAAAATATAGACTACTAATCTACTTAACATGTATATAAACTAAACATAGATACCTGGACTAAAATTTGTATATACGCCAGACGCGCGTTTCGTCTACAAAAGACTCACCAGTGACGCTCGAATCCTAAAAAGTTAAAAAGGCCAAATAAAGTACGAAGTTGAGGAGCATTGAGGAACAAATTCCTAAAAGTGTTGTCAAATACAGCTACGGTAATCTCTGCCTGAGGTAGAAAAGCCTTAGTATTTCAAAAATTCTAAATTTTGTAAATAACGGTTGTCTGTAATTTCTTATATATATATCCGCTTCATTATTTAAACTTTGGTGGATAGTTGTCTCATTGGCAATTATATATAGCATCTCCTTATTTTGATATTGTTAAATTAAATCTATCATCAAAAATGAAATTGTAATGTTTACGCTTCAAAGGACGACTACAATGGGAAATACATGTACCCATATTAGTGTATACCATTTAACTTTAATCAGGCATTAACTGTCAAATTAATGTTCCCCAATTTGAATAAAATTTTCAAATTTGATCTAAACCATAATATAACGTATATTCAAATTATGAAAAGTTTAAAATAAATTATTTACAATAAATGGGCTCGATTATATGTATCAGTATTTTGTGTGTATTTTACACTGGACGCCATCTGATTAACCTTCGAAGTGAACTTAAAAGACTGCCGACGGTTATATTACCCGTTTAAACAAAAATATAGATATAAATAGATCACGAACTCGTGCAATAGTTTTTTTGTTTTTTTTTTTTATTTCATATTATAGGTTAACAATTTATCGTTTTACCTGTATCCGAATGAGTATATGTGGATCAAATCAGTCAATTAATGGTTTACCCTTGTGTCAATACCGATGTTAATATGCTTTGCCTTTTGATAACCGAACACGCAGAATTCTTCCGCAACCCATCTCTAGTTAAGGGTTAAATTGAATGTCACAAACATACGGATTCAATGAGGTCGAATTATTTACTTGCAAGTGAATAATTCATAAGCTATATTTTTAGCTTATTACAACACAATTAAATCAAACTGGCTCCTACAGATGATTACGTTTCACTAGATTAAAGAAGATGTGGTATGAGTGCCAATGATACAACTCTCAATCCAAGCCACAGTTTGTAAAGGTTAATCATTATAGGTCAAAGTACGGTCTTCAACACGGAGCCACGGCTCACATCGAACAATAAGCTATAAAGGGCCCCAAAATGACTAGTGTAAAACCATTCAAACTGGGAAACCAATGCAACGGTATAATCTATATAAAAAACGAAAAACGAGAAACGAGAAACACTTATCAACCACAGCAACAAACGAACATCAGATTCCTTACTTAGGACAGATGCAAACGTATGCAGCGGGTTTAAATGTTTTAATAGATAATAATCTCCATCCAATCTGAAACAATAGTCTAACATCACAAAACAGAAAGAAACACTATAAAAATATCAATTGAAATGACTTTATCATAAGACATATCAACACAATTGAACATATACTGATCAAAAAAGCTTGATTTATGATACAATGTAAATAAAATAAGGGTGACTAAATAAAGGCAACAATAGTATACTGCTTTGATATGTTAAACATTTTTTTTTAATTACCTTGAACAAAAAACCGCCTTTTAACACAGATAAATGAAAATAATTCTGTTGTAAGGTAAACAGTTGAAATGGACAATAGTCATATTTTTTACAAAATAAATAATGTTGTTGTTCATAGTACGAAGGAGTGAAACAAAATCACTTTCATTAAAGATTGAACAAAAAAAAAATTATATTCTTATTTTATAGATATCTATTTGATAAAAAACGATTTTGGTTGGGAAATACCTGCTTTAATCGTCGTTAGTACAGACATATTCCCGCTATTACATGTACGAGCAAAAACGCGGGGAGAGTAATACATGTTCATATAAGTTGTTTTGAATATATGTTGTATAATACGTTTATTATCAATGACATCTCATGCATCAAAATCACAGCTACTGATTTATTATACCAGCACTATTTTCATTGTTACCCATCAATAGACAGATCCAACTTTTTTGTTAGCCGGACAGTTATTTTGACTTCCGGTTTATGACTGGTTGCCATTAAACCACATATTTGAAGATCGTCATCTTCTACCATTATTTCTTTGATCGAATTGTCATAAGTAAAATGTTTGTATTCAAGATTCGTATCACTTTTCCGTTGTGTAATTGTATTGAACCAGGAACTATCATGATTATCTTTTCCTATTGTAGTTAAACCAATGGTCATGGTATTGCTGGCTATAAATGGCGATCCCCACACGATGACTACCCGTTTTTCTCTGTCTTTTATTAACCATGAAACAATTCCACTTGACCCTGTCATTGTGTAACCGTGTTTGTGTGCTATCTAAAGAAAAAAATCATTGAAAATAAATCAGATGTAACGACATCTCGGTGAATATCAACTTTTGATGGTAAACTTTTCCCAAAACGCATAATTTTTTTTTAATAACAACTTAATGAATACACTGCATTATTATCAATAAATTATACTTTAAAAATTGTTACTATTTATCTAAAAATTTAGGAAAAAGGTTCATAGGGCGATTGCTAGACCTTCCTGATCTCGAAAAGTTTACCAAAATTCCATTTGTTGTTATTTATATCTATATCCGTGAAAGGTTGACTAAAACAATTTGAAAACAACACGTTCAATAATTTCTTGCGACCGAAGCGCTTTTCTGGATTTACCTTCATCAGGTACGCCCAAAGTCAAACATTTAAAATCCTAAGATGTATAAGTACCGAAACCGTTGAAGAGCTTTATGTCAAAAGTACCTAAAATAGATAGCCAAATTCATCTAAAGCTTACTTTGCCTGAGGGAGTTGAAACCTTAGTTTCTTAATAATTTAAAAATTTATAAACGGACACTTTTATTAAGTTTGTTAAATAATGTCAGTACCGAAGTACTGACTACTGAGTTGACTAAGTTGAGGACAACAATTGAGGATGTTTAAAAATAAAAATAGACACAAACGGAACCTATTAATGTTGTGGACGTTCACACGACGCCAATTACCTTTATCCCATGCTAATAAAACGGTTCATTCTGGCTATTCCTACATTATGAATTTTATAGGTAAAATTTTATGTAGGAATAGCCAGAATTTGTATTTAAACAATGGGATTATGAAGGAAAATGTTGTAACAACACTACACTAATGAATCGAGGTAAATCCAGGTAAATCTTGTGGAAAATAAAGAAAAAGAACAGTTTATATTACAATAATTTATTTAATAATTTCATAGCACATATTGTGTAAATAATATTAACAAAACAAAATGAATTCATTGGCATTATGTTAATTATTAATTTATGTTAACATTAATTTATGCATGTAAATAATATCAATTGAAATATAAATTAAATTTTATTGATTATTCTTTGAATCACAGCACTAAATTTGATTTATACCTAACAAAGCACCAAACATACACAAAATTGACATTAATCATACACTCACACAGTCATGCACTGTCTTATTTATAAATTGAATATACAAGAGACTACAAAGTTATAATCGATGTACAGGACATGAAAAGCACCATGCATCCCCATACTCGACTGGAGTAAGCTCACAATTTTTGTTTCAGTGTTTGCAGTCTGTAATCTATTGCCTTGTATTTTCTTTTTCTTGAAACATCTTAAATCTTTTAAATTTAATTGTGTTTCTTTTATCACGGATTTCAAAAAAAATAATGAATAAGATTTAGCTAAATTCAAAATATTGAAGAATTAAAAAAATATACAAAAGTTAAATAATGCAAAGACTTAGTCAATGTCCTGTTGAATAAATAATGAATTAACAATTATGATAAAGAAACGGATAATATTCAAATTGACTATGCAGTAATCTTTTATCAGTTTAACACTATTTATGTAGTACGGTTACGTAGTATTTCCTGGTCCATAAGGGATAATGATAGCCTTTTTAGGATTTTCACCATTTGACTGAAATACGTTCATTATGCTAATGAGAAATGAATATAAATATGCATCATGATCGTTTACAGTTATTGCTTTTTTTTTAAATCATAAGGCTACTTTTGCTTTTTGGTCTTTCATCGTGCAGTGAATTCAAAAATTCAATAATTTGATATTTTTCTACACCTGATTCATCCCTCAGTTTGGGAAAGTATGTTCAGTTGATCCTGTTTTTATTGTCCAATCAAACTGTTCAGATACATTGACTTAAGTAGGGTACACAAACATCAACCCATATTCGGGAATGCATATACTTCAGTGCTTCCTTTACTGGCAGCTAAATAATAAATGATCGAAATTGTAAATGCAATATGAAAACACGGCATTAAAATTTTTTCAGTGGGTCATATTCGAGGAAGAGAGTACGGTTGTTTTGTGGCTTCGGCAATTAAAAGTATCCGTCGTTCGGCAATTAAAAGTATCTGTCGTCTGCTTTGAAACAACTATTTCGTAACGGTCAACCAACTTGTGATGGCGTCCGTTAAATCTTAGTAATGTTTATATGTATAAATAATACACCAAAAAATAAGACGGAATCGTACAGACCGATTACTGCAAAAATTGCTTACAATTGTCATGTTAGTTTCAGAGAAGGACAAATGAAAGAAAGTTCTACAAAAACGCATTGTGATAGATGAATAAAAATAATTTGATTAATTTGTCCCACACGCATAATCGTTTCTTTTTAAACTTTTTCATAAATGAGTTTAAATATTTATAAAGTTTTGAAACGTCAAGGTCATCTTTTATGATTAGACATGCGCAGCAAATGAAATTTTTATCAGGAAGGTATATTTATGTATTTGTTTATCAGTTTGTCATTATAAAATACAGGTAAGGCTTTTTGAGAGCTTACATGTACATACAATGTCAAATATCAGAGTCATCATTATTGATCTTATCTTAAAGTTTATTTATCAAATGTTAGTTATCTTTAATGCAAATCTAATTCATGGTATATCTTTTTTTACTACATTCATTGTCAAAGAACTAGGTTCAAAATCAAATGCAGTCATGACCTTTATATAGATTAATTGACATGTGTTTCGGACAAATAATGTACAGTGTAGTTTGTAATTAAAACTGTTTGTAAAATTAGTTTTATACCTAAGTAATTCAATGTGAGCTTAAAATGCTGTTTACAGTAGCAATATATTTTAAACAACGATATATAGTAGACGGTATATGTTTTCTCACCTCTGCCCTCGTAGAATCGACTTACCTTTTTAAATACCTATCATAATACATTTTGTTTGCATATATATACGATTCAAACTACTTTGAAGTTGAAAGTACATCCGATACTTATCCAATATATCTATTTCTCTATTTAGTAATAAGATAAATTTGAATTTCTAATCGTTTTGATTCAAATGCCACTGACGAGTCATAGTATGACGAAACGCTGGTCTGTCGTCTCGATCGTTAAACAAAATACATCAAATGTATGAAATTGATATAACCGAGCAAAATTTAAATTAATACTTTACATGAATTCATTGCTGTTCTCTGTTAAGCCTAATGTAACAGTAGTTTCGAAGCTTTTGTTTGTTATTAGAATGTTCTTGCATTTATACGATGGTATAACAGACAAATGTAGTCCACAAAGACCACTTTATTTCTTTAAAACAAAGTTGCGCATTCATGTAAAACGCTTTGCGTACTCAATGTCTGAATATAGTAGTTATGTTTCTGGTAATTGAATAGAGATTTTTTATTGCAAAAGAATATAAATTGTTATTTACCTTTGCAGGCGTTAATTATTTAAATGGCCCATCAGACAAGACGCCACAGAAGATTCGCCAACGCGGAAGACGACTGCCAAAACAATGACAGTAATGATGATGTATCCGTTCATAGCAGTCAAGAGGACGACACTGAAAGCAACAGCAGAAATATTGATGCAAACATAAGTAAAACTTTCAGCATAATTAGATTCTATTCGCAGTGGTTAAAAAATAGAAATATATAATTGGTACTGTTTTGTCTACAGCTATTATCTCGAAATTGAGTTCAGAAAAAATATATCCTATGAAAGATTAGCAAGTTATAATCTACCTTCTTCCTGTTGGTCTGAAATCTTTTAATCATCTATAATATCCTTATTGATGTTATTACCTTTTAAGATTGTAATTTACGAAATTTTCGTAGGACTTTCTTTATTATGGAGGGAAGGGGTGGTCATTTCCTTAATCGTTTAATCCAATTCAAATTCAAATATTTACTGTCACATAAACTCTGAACCATAAGTTTGCGACAAATAATATAAACATAAAAAAAATACATTTCACAAACAAAATCAGAGGAAAACATACCAGATGTATGTCAGAAAACATAAAAAGTAAAAAAGCTAAACAATCTAGTATATGATATATAAATATGTGTATATAAAAAAAATCAAAAGTCTCTTGTCCTCAGTTCTAAAATGCCTGTTTCAAAAAGGACCTTAAGCTTTCTACTTCTTTTGAGGTTGATGGGCCAAGAAGATATTTAAGTTTCTCATTTTCTTGCCAGGACATAAAGTCTGACACATGTTTAACTACATTTCCTATAATGTTATCTCTTAGTTTAAATTTGTTTCTACAGTATAAAATAAAATGAGCTTCATCCTATTTCGTATTACAAGTATTTTTAAGTGTCTTCTTTTTTCTATCATTAAATTATGGCCTCTAATTCCCCATTTTTGTTATGTTACTTCTCTTTTCAAAATATTTACAATTTAAGTAATTTTCCATTTCTAAATTTTGCTTTAAACTTTTATATGAATACAAAATATTTTTACATATGTAAACCAGGTATAGCAACCTGATTTATCTATACTTTTAGAAAGTAAAAAGGATTTAAATAATAATGGATTAATTTCAGAACAGAGTAATTTTGATAAGTAAAGTAAACTTTGAGTTTTTATATGCATCTCTAGTGGGTATCACCTACGCTCTGTTATCACAGCTATGTTTGATGAAGATTTTCTTGTTCCGAGGATTAACTTACAGAAAGACAAATGTAATTTTTCTAAGCACAATTAATCTGTAATTTTAAGGGGTCTGTATTTATTTTGGTGATATTTGCACGTTTTTCTGCTCTAATTTGTGAAATATAAGTATCCATATAATTATCTTCTAAATCATAAGTGGCTATTGGTTTAACTATAGAGCCAAAAAGACTGCAAGATACTTTAACTGACAGATTATTTAAAGAACCAGTTTAAGTTTTAATGGCAAACATCACTGTCCTTGGTTTATTTACAAGCTCTTCAGAGCTATGCAATAAGTTTCCATTTGTTTATACAAGAATTTCAAGAAATGAATACTCGGAGACATTTGACAAATTTTCATTTTTATATTTTGTAAAAGATGTTTCAACACTTTTTGTTATTTTGCTGCAGAATCGTTGTTTCATTTTTATTAATACTATTATTATCAAAATTAAAATTGAGAATGGAAATGGGTAATGTGTCAAAGAGACAACAACCCGACCATAGAGCAGACAACAGCTGAAGGTCAACAACAGGTCTTCAATGCAGCGAGAAATTCACTAAAATTCAAATAAAAGTAACGAGAAAAATCAGTGATCAAAATGTTTGGATAGAAATCAATGCCAAAGACCCTGTCATAGGTTCAGTTGTAGTAAACAAAATAAAAACAACTTGCATCTTCCTATTCCTATTGTTTGATTTAACTTTAAATGTAAACAAAATGTGTAGTGTTTTATTTCTATCCTTTTCTGATCAAACAGGAAATTACACCCGAAACCAATCAACCAGTAGTCGAGTTACTTGGAACGGACACATGCTAACCTCTATGGGAGATTCAACACGACTCGGCAGTTCTTTGCAGGGAACAAACCTGTCTACAATGATGACGAATAAACACTATCGTACTGTTGTTGGTATTGAAATAACAAACTGGACAAAATATCACCTGACAAGTCCCGAAGTAAACATATATTCAGGTTATATTTCAATGCCGCCAGTTTCAGTTCGACCTGGTCAAAAAGAGGGCATGGTAAATTATTTACTGTTCATGTAGAAACAATATTAAACAGGAAATTAAATCCCTGTATTTTTTATCTACTTGACAAATGCAAAACACAATAGTAAGTCCTATCAATCACAACTTAATTATATTACCTTTTTTTTTATTGTAATCTTCACATTTCTCTGTCAGTTATCGGCTTTACTTTGGGACTGTTTTTACGAATAAGTAATGCCTGCTGGTCTAAGCTTGTATAAAGTTCCACAAAGAAATAGTCCTTATTTGGTCAGTCTTAATTTTTCTATGTTGTGTATTTTGTTTATACAGTTGTTTGTCTTTTTGTTTTTCTTTTTTTTGCAATAACTTTGTAAGTTTATTTCAGTAACTTATTCTAATAACCCTTTGGTATCTTTTGCTTCTATTTGGTGCAATGTCGTAAAGTTCACGTATTAATGTTTTCTAGCATACGACAAAGGTAATTCAAATTGATGAGATAATAGTAAGTCGTCTTAATCATTTCGACTTCACGACGGCAGATCAAAGCTTCCATATGATTGTTTACAATGAAATGGTAAATCATTGATATACGTTTTAAATACTAGAGGACCTTAGCACCTTGTTAATATTAGACAGAAATATCGTATACATGTACATGTATCTTATTATAATTTGCAAAGGAACAGTAGAGGGGCTTGGTAACATATTTTGATTAACTTTTTGTCAACGAATTTTGCTCGTTGAACAATGTATGTGAAGTAGAATCCGGTTGTTATTCGTCATTCGATATTCAACTTTTCTAAGGTGAATATAATAAAAAACAAACTTTCGATAACATTCAAAGTATGACAGTTAATAGTTAATAGTTGTTAAAATTAAAATATATAGTAAAACGTTTTTGTGACCAATTCAAGCAATATAAACCCTTAAACTTTTAAATAAATATAATATTTCTCTTTGTGACCTGTATATTTTTACAAATAGAATGTAATAAAGACGACCCCAATATTAAGATAAAATATGAATAGAAACAACAATGGCAAGCCAAAAAATAAAATATCTTCGACTTACTAAATATTCAGTTATATCCAGGAACGAGCTTCCTGATCTTCATTATATGATGCATATAGTTATTGAATATATATATATTAACGACATCAAATAGAATTTGGGTAAATTGTTCGTCTTCTAAGATCAGGAGAGATCGGGGAGGTCTAGCCAATGTCCTATGCCCTTTTACCTGAATGTTCTACGGTTTGTAGATATATAGCGACAACTTAAGCCCTCCGAAGATATCGAAGATGGCACTATTCTGGCAAATACTTTTGATACAATCCGTATACATACATTATGATAGTTTAAAAGATCACAGAAGTTTATGGACATTAAGAGACCAGGATCATTCAAGCGGTGGTCAGAAGGTTTTCACTATAAATTTTGAATATATAAAACTGGCACTTTGAGCCCTATCTAAACATAGAAGACAAGAAGTGTATTTAAATTCCTTTTGGTACCAATTGTATCTTTATATCAATTAAATAACTACATAATATAATGATGATTGGGAAAGAGGTCTAGCCTTCGCCCTGAGCACTTTTACCAGCATGAGTGACGATTTTAGCTGAAAAGGAACAACATCTTTTATTTATTTTTGGCTTTCCAAACCTATTTCTATTGTTATTTTTATATGTTACAAGTACTATAGCGATCGTTTGTTTTTCTTTCTTGAAATGTCATATTGACTATCACGCTTTAAATGTCATCGAATATCTAAATCTTTATCATTTTCAACTATTAAAAATTTTGAAAATCGAACCAACTGCTAACAGCAGGTTGAGTATTGAATATCGAATAAAGAACCAGCCGCTAACATCACATCCATCGTTGAACTATAATACATTGTATATTAAAATCGGAAAATAAGACCTAAATTTCTTTTATGATTGAAAAATATCAAATATTTAAATCTTTAAAATTAGGTAAACATTTGTATAAAAAGCATATTAAATCGGTTAAAAACATTCATAAATCTGTCTTAATTTACAAAATCTCTAATTTGTTATTCCTAAAAAAAATATATGTGGTTAATACATACATTTCCGTTTTAATGATATGAATTAATCGTAGAGACTTTGTACTTTGTATATTCTCTTTAACCAATCAGTTATTGTATGTGTAGATCAAACGGCTAAAATCGACGTGTTAAGTCTACACCACAATGACGTAATTTTTAATATTTCAATCATAGTACGCAACTTTTTGAAACTAATTTTGTGAGTGAAGAAATGGTAATTGTACAGTGTATTCATTAAGTTGTTATTTAAAAGAAAGATCATGTCCGTTTTGAAAAAGGTTTACGCTCAAAAGACGATATTATTCGAAGTGTAATTTCATCTGATTTATCTTTAATGATTTTTTCAGATAGCACACAAACACGGCTACACAATGACAGGATCAAGTGGAATTGTCTCTTGGTTAATAAAAAAACGAGAAAAACGGGTAGTGATCGTGTGGGGATCGCCATTTATAGCCAGCAATACCATGGCAGTTGGTTTAACTACAGCAGGAAAGGACAATCATGAAAGTTCCTGGTTCAATACAATTACACAGGGGAAAAGTGATGCGAATCTTAGATATGAACCTTTTACTTATGACAATGCGATTAAGGAAATAATCATAGAAGATGAGGATTTTCAAATATGTGGTTCAATGGGAACCAGCCACAAACCGGAAGTCAAAATAACTGTACGGCCAACACAAATGGCGGACCTGTCTATTGACGGGTTACAATAGAAATATTTCTAGTGAAATGAATCGGGACCTGTGATTCTGATGCAGGAGATGCCATTTCAAATAAAAAATTTCTACAACAGATATCCACAACAACTTATATGAATCGGAACATAATTTCCATGCGTTTCATCTTGTACGTGTAATAGCGGGAATATGTTTATATTAACGACGAGTAAAGCACGTATTATCCAACCAAAAGTGTTGTATTGTCAAATTAATGAAAGGAGTATTAGCTACGAGACATATATAAAGAAAATATCATTTGTTTTGTTTTGTTCAATCATTAATGAAAGTGAAATAGTGAAATGAAAATTATTTTTAGTTTCAGTTTTTTTCCATTTTGTCAAAATAAGTCAAGAAAAATCTCTGATATACTATTCACTTGCAGGTGAATAATTCTACCTTAGTGAATCCTTATTCATTTGACCTTCAAGTTAACCCTAGATATGGGATACGCATGCATTGTGCGTGTTCGGTTATTAAAAGGAAAAGCATGTCAATATTGGTAGTGAAACCAGGGCAAAATATTTGATTGGCCGATTATCCACATAGACATACATTTAAACTTGTAATATAAAATTAAAAAAAGAAACAGAAAAACCCAATTGCACGAGTTCGCTATTTGTTCATACCTATATTTTTGTTTAAACGGGTTATATAACTGATGGAAGGCTTCGAAGGTCACCTCGATGGGAAATTAGATGGTGACTAGACTAAATTACACACGAAATGCACATACATATAACGAGCCAATTTAGTGTAACTTGTTTATTTAAAAAAAAATTATTTGGATATACGTTTCGTTATGTTATTATTTGACATTTAATGCCTTTTTGGTAAAAATGTAAACGGTATCTACTTACACTACAAACTCCTCAGAGTCTGAATTGACCAGTTTTTGTGCTCGACCAGTAAAATCGAGCACACATTTTACTCGACTAGTCTCGACATTGTCTCGACTGTACTTAACTGTACTTAAGTGTACTCGACTAGGTCTCGACTTTACTTAATTAGTCTGATTCAGTACTTGATGATCTTTGTGTAGTCTGAAGTGGTCTTGACCAAGCCTCGACCTGTCTCGACCTGTCTTGACTAGTCTCGACCTGTCTCGACTAGTCTCGACTCAGTCTCAACCAGTCTCGACCTGTCTCGACTAGTCTTGACCTTCAAATTTAGTTTTGACTGGTGTAAATCAGCCCATCTAACTAAATTAAATATTGATCTTACAAAATTCAAGCTTATTAGGTAGTTTGATTTATTGCTGTGAAATGAAAGAATTTAATTTTACAATATGTAAAAAAAAAATTATTATATAAAAATTCAGATAGGCATCTTTAATTTTTTTTATAACTTTTTCAAATCAACTTGGATTTTCATCAAACTATGCAGATATCTTAGATATATATCAAGCTTATTGAATCCCATTTCATTTAGTTTTTTGTTGTATTGCTGTAAAATTTAAGAATTAAAGTTATTTTGGTAAAAAAAGGCTAGGATTTGCAATTCGGACAAAATAGAGATAGTACACTTTAATTTTTTTAATTACTTTTTCAAATCAACTTGGATTTTTATCAAACTATGCAGATATCTTAGATATATATCAAGCTTACTGAATCCCATTTCATTTAGTTTTTTGTTGTATTGCTGTAAAATTTAAGAATTAAAGTAATCTTGGTATGAAAAGCTAGGATTTGCAATTCGGACAAAATAGAGATAGTACACTTTAATTTTTTTAATAACTTTTTCAAATCAACTTGGATTTGCATCTAACTATGCAGCTATCTTACATATATATATCAAGCTTACTGAATCCCATTTCATTTAGTTTTTTGTTGTATTGCTGTCAAATTTAAGAATTAAATTAATCTAGGTCAAAAAAGCTAGAATTTGCAGTTCGAACAAAATAGAGATAGTACACTTTAATTTTTTTAATAACTTTTTCAAATCAACTTGGATTTGCATCAAACTATGCAGCTATCTTACATATATATCAAGCTTACTGAATCCCATTTCATTTAGTTTTTTGTTGTATTGCTGTCAAATTTAAGAATTAAATTAATCTAGGTCAAAAAAGCTAGAATTTGCAGTTCGAACAAAATAGAGATAGTACACTTTAATTTTTTTAATAACTTTTTCAAATCAACTTGGATTTGCATCAAACTATGCAGATATCTTAGATATATATCAAGCTTACTGAATCCCATTTCATTTAGTTTTTTGTTGTATTGCTGTAAAAATTTAAGAATTAAAGTAATCTTGGTATAAAAAGCTAGGATTTGCAATTCGGACAAAATAGAGATAGTACACTTTAATTTTTTTAATAACTTTTTCAAATCAACTTGGATTTGCATCAAACTATGCAGATATCTTAGATATATATCAAGCTTACTGAATCCCATTTCATTTAGTTTTTTGTTGTATTGCTGTAAAAATTTAAGAATTAAAGTAATCTTGGTCTAAAAAGCTAGGATTTGCAATTCGAACAAAATAGAGATAGTACACTTTAATTTTTTTAATAACTTTTTCAAATCAACTTGGATTTGCATCAAACTATGCAGTTATCTTACATATATATCAAGCTTACTGAATCCCATTTCATTTAGTTTTTTGTTGTATTGCTGTCAAATTAAAGAATTAAAATTAATATAGGTAAAAAAAGCTAGAATTTGCAGTTGGGACAAAATAGAGATAGTACACTTTAATTTTTTTAATAACTTTTTCAAATCAACTTGGATTTTATTAAAACTATATAGCTACCTTGTTGATCTTACTAAATCCCAGGTTGTTATGAAGTTTTAAAATATTTTTATGTCAAATTTAATGGCATGAAACTATACATGATTTAATTACATCAGTACACATGAGTTTTACAGGTAAAAAGAAAGCCCTACTTTTCTTAAACTCGTGTATTACTTATCTAGTGAATTAAAAGCCCTGCGATTTAGATTTAACAGGATGTTGCAACTTTGAATAAATGTTATTTAGAATTTAAAACTCTCTGGTAGATGTGATCTTTTTAATAAGTTTGCCCCAAGCAGAAGGTATTGCTTTATAAATCACCACAAATCAGAAGAACTATTTTAATAATTTCTAAAGTTTCATCCCTTTTTGATATATTTATATAGTGTATATCAGAAGGAATAAAACATTAAAGGAATTATATTAATATTTTATATATACTTTTTCCCAAATTATGAGAAAAGATATATTTCTAATATCATAGCTTTTTGACCTAGGTTAATTAAATTCTTAAATTTGACAGAAATACACCAAACAAAATAACAACCTATGATTCAGTAAGATCAATATATTGCAAAGATATTTGTAGAGTTTGATGAACATCTAAGTTGATTTGAAAAAGTTATGAAAAAAATTAAAGTGTACCATCTCTATTTTGTCAAAACTGCAAATCCTAGCTTTTTTTTACCTAGATTAAATTAATTCTTAAATTTGACAGCAATACAACAAACTTTATAACAACCTGGGATTCAGTAAGAAGAATACATCACCAAGATAGCTATATAGTTTCAATAAAATCCAAGTTGAATTTAAAAAGTTATAAAAAAAATTAAAGTGTACTATCTCTATTTTGTTCGTACTGCAAATTCTAGCTTTTCTGACCTAGATTAATTTAATTCTTAAATTTGACAGCAATACAACAAAAAACAAAATGACCTGGGATTTAGTAAGCTTGATATATATGTAAGATAGCTGCATAGTTTGATGAAAATCCAAGTTGATTTGAAAAAGTTATTAAAAAAATTAAAGTGTACTATCTCTATTTTGTCCGAATTGCAAATCCTAGCTTTTTATACCAAGATTACTTTAATTCTTAAATTTTACAGCAATACAACAAAAAACTAAATGAAATGGGATTCAGTAAGCTTGATATTTATGTAAGATAGCTGCATAGTTTGATGCAAATCCAAGTTGATTTGAAAAAGTTATTAAAAAAATTACAGTGTAATATCTCTATTTTGTCCGAATTGCAAATCCTAGCCTTTTTTTACCAAAATTACTTTAATTCTTAAATTTTACAGCAATACAACAAAAAACTAAATGAAATGGGATTCAGTAAGCTTGATATATATCTAAGATATCTGCATAGTTTGATGAAAATCCAAGTTGATTTGAAAAAGTTATAAAAAAAATTAAAGATAAATCAAACTACCTAATAAGCTTGAATTTTGTAAGATCAATATTTAATTTAGTTAGATGGGCTGATTTACACCAGTCAAAACTAAATTTGAAGGTCAAGACTTGTCGAGACAGGTCGAGACTGGGTCGAGACTAGTCGAGACAGGTCGAGACTAGTCAAGACAGGTCGAGACTAGTCAAGACAGGTCGAGTCTTGGTCAAGACCATTTCAGACTACACAAAGATCATCAAGTACTGAATCAGACTAATTAAGTAAAGTCGAGACCTAGTCGAGTACACTTAAGTACAGTTAAGTACAGTCGAGACAATGTCGAGACTAGTCGAGTAAAATGTGTGCTCGATTTTACTGGTCGAGCACAAAAACTGGTCAATTCAGACTCTGAGGAGTTTGTAGTGTTATATGAGTACATGTATTTTCCTAATAGATTAGTAAATCAATGCACTAGTTCCTGGTGTTGTTTCCTTGAGAGGGTCATTCAAATTTTTTACATGATGTACATATAGTTGTTGCCAGAAAACGCAAAGTACGATAGCTTTCCTCAGGCTCTCGTCTGAGAAAAACAATTCCTATATATTACTACAATGTAATGTACATGAATGAAAAAACAGGCGAAAGATACCATGTGTCTATTACAAACTCATAAGTTGAAAACAAACTGACGACGCTATGGCTAAAAATGAAAAAGACAAACAAACAAACAACAGTGCACAAAACACAAGATAGAATACTGAAGACTAAGCAACACGAAAGCGGGGGTAATGACAAAAATATCACAAGATCAAGGTCATAGTATATTGGGTAGGTCAAGGTGAAATTTCTTCATGACCTCACATTGACCTCAAATTGAAGGTCTTGAATTACTGATCATCTTTGCAGTTTATAGTAGGTTGATATCTGTTTCCCTTAAAAAGATATACACACAATACTATACTTTTAAGAATCATCCCGTTGTAACTTTTGAACAGACGGTTGGTCATTTTTGGACTTATTGTATAAAATGTAGAACTCGTCGAGAGGAACATTTTATACGCTGTATGTATGTAGCAAAGTCTTATCGTTTTCCTAATATGTAAGCTTGAAATTGCAGCATAATTTTATTTTGCACTCGGTGACCTTTGACCTTGTGTGCATATTAAAGGTCACATGAATTAAAGATTATTGGTGTAGGTCCCAAGTCTCTACGACTTCCGGTTCTCGAAATACAATTTTTCAAAAATTAAGTATATTTTTTTCAAGGGAAATAACTCCTTATAATGGTTAATAACAAAATGATTGTATATGTTCAATAACATTACAATCTGTTCCTTTACATGTTGCACTTTTCAAAACGATTCTATCTCTAGGGATGCTGAAATCCTATTCAGCCTCATATGGTAATACATCATGATGAGATCTACCTATGGTCGTAATAAGGTCATGATATCTTTAAAAACAACGAGAGGGGGCTTTGTTGAAAAAAAATCAATAAAAGGGAGATAACTTCTGAAGGGGATGATGACATCCTTAACAATGTCATCTGGTAATACTTCATGAAGAGGTCTATCGATGGTCCATATTTGGTCTTCATAACTTCAAAAGAAACAAAAGGAGGGCATGTCAAAAATATGTTGGATGAAAAAAAAGAGAAAAATAAAACAAAAAAAAAAACATTAGAAAAACAATAAGGTCTTTCCTCGAGAGGAAAGACCTTAAATATGTAATAGATATAGAATCATTTAATATAGATTCCGGCGTGATTATTTTATATATTGTTAATGCAAAGCGTGCATGTTCAACAAAGGTTGTAAATTATTCTGTCCGTTGTTGAAAGAGGTCATATTTTTGTTATTTTACTTAACCCAATACGTATTAAAATGCTTCGGCAAATTATAAAACACAGAATATGAATACTTCAATACATATTCATAAACATAAGGATATGTAGTATTATTGTCAATGAAATGTTCATAGTACACACTTAAGACCAATGTGGAAAATGAAAACAACTACAGATCACTGTAAGGTCACCAACAATAGGCACTGTCTCATACACGTATCATATAGCACTCTTTAAAAAAAAGTTCAAAAATGCCTTAAAAATTACTTATATAAAGTTTTTCAGTACAATCTGTTTTTAAATCAGTAGTGATTATCGAAGACTACACGTTTTCATCTTTTTTGTGTAAATTTTATAAACTTCATTTTGCTGCAAGCAAAACTGCTGTCACATATAATTTGCTATAAGTTGTTAGTGGTTAAGCACAACCACTTCCACAAAAGAGGGGCGAAATATATTAAAGGGAGAGTCAAACTTATAGATCGAAAAAAAAAAAACTGACAACGCCATGGCTAAAACAGAAAAAAAGACAATAAACAAATAATAGAACACAATACACAACATAGAAAACTAAAGACAAAGCAACACGAACACCACCAAAAACTGGGGGTCATCTCAGTTGCTTCGGAAGGGTAAGCAGATCCTGCTTCACATGTGGCACCCGTCGTGTTCCTCATTTCATTACAAACCCGGTAAATATTATAATTCGCTAGGTCATATTGATGAAAAGGGAAGGAGATTGCAGTAAAGACAAAATGAACATATCGGATATCATCTGTGAAATGGTTATTCCATAACGGTCAACCAACTCGTGATGGCGTCCGTTTACGGTGGGATGATTTCGACTTCAACATTTGGAACTCTTGGTTAAGTAGCTTCGTTCTAAGCAGCAATCCTCTATCAAGGAAATCATGACATACAAATCCATGAATATCGTAGCAAGTAGGAGATATATACTCCGTATGCAGGCGCTGCTGGAATGTTGCTACATATAAATTGAAAGTTCACAATTGAAAAGCTGAAATCATCTCTTTTGTCGTAAAGTTTTGTTTCAACCTACCCAACAACAATTCACCATCGTGTGATAGATTCACATGTAGCCACAATGGCATTTGTCTATTATCATTATTATTGACATATCTTAATAGTTCACTAATGACAGTGACACTATCAGCTTTTTATGCCCAACCTAGGGGCACCATGCTTTTCACTGTGTGTCCGTTCGCCCGTTCGAAAGTAGGTCTGTCCCGCTTCGGTGCGTGTTAATATAAAAGATTTTGGTCAGGGTAAATTTGGTGAAGTTGAAATTCCAATCAACTCGAAATGCGACCTACCGAAACTAGACTATTTACCGGATTTTCTATAAAATGAGCAACACGACGGGTGCGACATGTGGAGCAGGATCTGCTTACCCTTCCGAAGCACCTGAGATCACCTCGAGATTTTGGTGAGGTTCGTGTTGTTTATTCTTTAGTTTTCTATGTTGTGTCACGTGTACTATTGTGTGTCTGTTTGTCTTTTTCATTTTTAGCCATGGCTTTGTCAGATTTTTTTCGATTTATGAGTTTGACTCTGGTATCTTTCGCCCCTCTTTTGAAAAATAGAACAAATGTTCCCTTTCATATAATCTTTCTAATTCTAATGACAAATTAAATTTTTGACCCCGATTTCACGGTCCATTGAATATACAAAATAATAGTGCGAGTGGGGCATCCATATAATATGGAAACATTTGTGTTTTGTGTAACATACATGTAGAAGTAAAATAACAGAAACTTTATAGAACGAAAAAGATATTTTACTAGATTTGCTTTCGGTAAAAGCAAAATGGAATATTTGCATGAATGTTTTTATATCAACCAGGAACAAAACAATAAAAAGAATTAAAATATGTTACAGTGAATAAATGATTTATCACGGTATAATAAGGAAAAAAAGATGAGCTAAATAGTATTATACGGTCTTCTTTTTACATATCTTATATAGTATCTGTCATCATATTCAATAAAACAGTTTTAATTTGTTTAATAACTATAGTATCGATAACCTTTTTTGAATGAAAATTAAGTAGTACTCGACATATGTACATGCATTAAATGAAATAACGTTCTTACTCAAAAGTCTTTTGATAACAACAACGATAATATTTTATGAAATTTTCTAAACTGAAAAAGATGACACACGATATAATGTTACAGGTTTCTGAGGTAGTAATCAAAATGTAGCTGATAGTTTATCATGAATTGAAATATCAATCTATTTTTACATGAAATACGTTTTAAATCAAATCAATAGGTCTATTTAAGCACCTCCTTTAATTTATTCCAGAATAAAGAGTTAGCTGATGGATCATTGGGATACTCAATGTACGACTGATGATGTACC